>PVHX01015186.1:0-47596 GCA_004024805.1 Geosciurus inauris
ACGTGGTTGGGGGAGGTGGGAGGAAGGAAAGGGGAATGGGCATAGTAATGATGGTTATTTGAGATGGTCATTACTACCCCTGGCACATCTATGAAGACTCTAATGGTGTGACTTTATCTGGTTTGCAATCAGAGAAATGGAAAAAATGAGCTCTGGTTATGTACTATGACTTGAAATGCATTTAAATAAAATAACTAAATTTAAAAAAAAACATTTGAAAGTTCAATACTATAACTTTATATTTTATTAAGCATTATACTTAAGAAAAAAATCAGAAAAACATTTCATTTAGCAAATATTTTAATCCTTCTGTCAAACTGCAAAATATGTATTATCATAACCATTTTCAGTTATAATATTAATTTTTTGTGTGCCAGGGATTGAAACTATGGCCACTTAACCACATTCCAATCCCATTTTATTTTTTATTTTGAGAGAGAATCTCACTAAATTGCTTAGGGCCTTGCTTAGTTGCTGAGGTTGACCTTGAACTTGCCATCCTCCTGCCTTAGCCTCCTGAGTAACCAACTCACAGTTTCATCTTATAATAAGGCCTCCTGCTACCAACAGCCACTGGACCTTGAATTTGGTAGGACATTGAATATCATTTCTCTTGAATTACCCTGTAACAACACTGAAAGCCACCACTTAGTAATTCCAGAGCCATTCTTTTAGGTTTCATTTCAGGTCTCTAGTGTTGGACACTTGGGCACCAATGGCAGGAATCATAAGCATGTAATGCCATATCATTGTAAAGAACGTACTGATCTGACAGACTTGTTTTATGTATATATGAATATATCACCATGAAACCCACCATTCTGTATAATATGCAACAATATAACTTTTTAAAGATTGCATTGTGAGTCAAATGAAATAAGAGTCAAATCACAGGCTTTGAAATCTTCACAGTTTGGGGGCTGGAAAAGATTTCCTGCATTTTCTAGTCTAATATTCTGATTTTAAACCCTCATCTTTCAGACAAGGAAACTGAGAAACAGGCACAAAGAGATTAAATAATTTGCCAGAGATCTCATCTTTAGTCTGAGGCAGAGCCAAATCTAAAATAAGTTTTCCTAATTCTAAGTGTGATGCACTTCCCTGACCTTCGCTCCACTGAGTTTGATCTTACAGGTGAAGTCTTTTATAAGACATACTGGAATAAAATGCTTCTATCCCCCAGAATTCTGAGGCTCATTTGATTTCCTTAACCCAAAAACTCTGGCTCAGAACTTACTCTCCTAACCTATCACTACCTTGGTTTTCCTCCTGCCTACTCCTTCACTCCCCATCATATATAAAATCTGATTTTCATCTAACCAGTAAATGTATCAAAGTATAGTCCTCAAATATCCACTTGACAGTATAGCAGGCCATATCAATAATGAAGAGCAAAGCAATCACATATTATATTTATTTTTGGTTATGAATATTTACTTTATGGCAGAGTTCTAATCCATTCCCAATGGTTAGCAAATTCACTGGAATTCTTTACTGGAAGGGTTGTAAATTTTCAAATAATTCTTCTTTATCTACGTCCCATAAAATAAAGCTCTCCTGGGCTTTAACCATATTCTCTGATGAAACTAGAGTGGGTCTAGGCTCAGATAATTGGGGAAAAAAGTTTCTCTTCTTAAGTGGTCAATACCTTCAACAAAGTTTGTGCTTCAACCAAGTCAAGTACATAAAACATCCTTTCTTTCTGTGTTCTTTTTATTTGAATTAATTTTTAGCCCTGAATTGGCACCTATCCTGCCTTACCCATTTCCCTCACTCCCTACATCAGACTCTGCTTACCAAATTTGTTAATTTCTTTAAGTCACTATAGTAGCTTATACCTTAATGCCTTTGCTCTTGCTGATTAGTTTCTCCTAAAATATATCCATCTACCCACTTATCTCTTCATTTATTACAGAATGAGTTTTGTGAAGCCCCGTGTGTCAGGAACAAGGCTAGCTGCCAACAAGGTCATGAGCAAAGAATGCAATCCATGAACTCGGAAGATAGGATATAGGCAAATGCAATCGCAATTACCAAAGTTCATCAAATCAGTACAGATGCTTCTCAAGTTACAACTGAGTTTCATCTTGATATACATAAGTTAAAAGTACCGTAAATTAAAAATGTGTTTAGTACCCCTAATCTACTGAATATCATAGCCTAGCAAAACAAGACTCTAGAGTATTGGTTGCTAACCCTTGTGACCATGTGTCTAATAGGAAGCTGTCATTATCAGCCCCTGTCCAGCATCATGAGAATATTGTGCTGCATTACGTACGACCAGTTTGGGGCAAAAGATCAACATTCAGACTACAGTTTCAATTGAATGTGCCACATTCACACAACTGCAAAGTCAAAATAATGGTGTAAGTCAAGCCATCATGGCTAGGGACGACTTATATAATAGTAGCGTGAGTCTAGATTGGCTCCTAGGTGAAACAGAAATCCTACCTTTATGCAGGGATTGTTTAAGCCCTAACTTATGTATCAATGTAGAATCTGGGAAGAACTAATACATAATACTCAATAAATGTTGACAGAATTAAAGAGAACACTGTGATAAAATGCCTCCTGAGACAGGGTTACTATGATCTCTTTATCTCCAGATGATTTTGCATCATAAACATTTATTGTCTGTCTAAATAGAGAGTGGTAGAAATTACCTGGATATTTTGGTTTTATAAACTAAAAAGCTTTTAGTTATTTTTCCCATTAAATTATCTTTATTGCCTGTTCAGACTGAGTAAATTCAATCGCTGGAAGGATGAATAAAAGTTTGTGGGTTAGATATAACATGTTTGAATCCTGGCTCTGCCATTTATGAGCATGTGACATTAGGCTCATTATTTAAATCTATAAGCCCTATTTGTTGAATGAGAATCATCATGACGTCTTAAAGAGTTAAGAATAATAATTTGCAATAGTATGCATTATTCTAGTACCTAGAAAAATGACTGCTAGAGAGAAACAATAAGTGCTAATCCTCTTCACACTCTTTCATACCTTCAAAAGATATATTTAGCATAAAGGTTTGGGATAGCTGGAAGTAGATGGAATCATGTGCAAATGATTGAATTTCCATTCATCTTTTTGCACAGTTGTCAATATCCAAATACAAGGTGAAATAAATCAAGAATAGAAGCTCTGTTAAATAAATGTTCTCCTTGTTTCTTACATAATTCTAGTTCTCTACTGAACAGGAAAGAAAGGCAGACAAAAGCAGGATCCTTCCTCCACTGATCTTATTCTATTTTCATATGTAATGGACTGTTAATATGGTGTTCTTAGATTTTAAAAGTCACATTTATTTTTAAGTGGCACAGTGGTATAATTTGGAAATTCAAGTAGTCAGAAAGTGCATGGTAGAGGTATATGTCATAAGACTTCCAACTAATCATCAAACCCATCCCTTCTTCTTCCTGGGTCCACAGTGAGACTGCATTTCCAGGTCTCCCTTTTGTCCAAATATGACCATGTGATTGAGTTCTAGTAATGAATGTGAGTATATGTGACATATGTTACTTACTGCTCAGACTTATGAAATCCTTCCATGCCTGATGCTGATGCTGTTGCTTTTCTTAGCTGCTTGGAAAGAATGAGGCCCCTGGGATGAGCCTGGGGAGACAAACAGAATGGAATGAGGATGAGTCCCTGGGTCCCAATTTGGAAAGCTACCCAAATAGAAACATCTCTTTGTATTATCTGGATTAGTAAGTGAGAAATAAATTTCACTATGCTAATTTATTGAGATTTTTCTGTGCCTCTTTTTATAATATCTAGCATTATGTCTTTCTACTACATTACTTAAAAGACTTTTATTTTAATCTTCATTTTACCAGTAGTTGGTCTCATTTTAAGTAATAGCTTCCCTTTTCAAGCTTTTAGATGGACTGTTTAAGGAGAGCTATCACTTCTTTGTATTCTCAACTCATAATGTAATACCTAGAAGATAGCTGTTGCATTATAAAAATTTGACAAAACTAATTCCATTTAATAAGAGTTCGTGTAAAATAGTGTTTATGTTAAAGTTTATGTTAAGTCTACATTAAAATTGTGTTAGTGCATACATTTTCAAATAAGACCTCCTGGGCTCCAACATGAATCAAACATTTGCAGAATGAGTTTGGCCAAGTTACTTACTTCTCTGTGTCTCAGTTTTCTCACATTAAAAAATGAAGGCAAAAATAGAAACCTACCTTGAAAATGTCCCCTCTCTTATTGTGAGTGTTAAGGATCAAATAGGCATAAACTCCTTAGCACATGACCTGGCCATGGTGAGAAGTCATAACATCCAGTACTGAGAATTTCTGTGTGCCAGGTGATGTTCTAGTGTCAGTAGTTAACCAAAGGCCAAGAGTGTATTCTTTCCATAGCCCACACCATTTTTGGAGAGACAAACTAGAATCTCACATGAGTCTGTGCTTGATTGAGAATGATTTATACTAGGCATATGAAACCAAGGTTTAGATGTAAGAGTATTTGATGAAAAAATTATGAAAATGGAATTTCAGACTTGTAAATATGAGTTTTATAAAGGTGAAAGCTAACAAGAAGTTACAATGATGTCTTTGCCTGAAATGGTTGCCCTAAGATGGCTGGATACTCATATTAGTTTTTTAAAGCTAAGTTCACATCTTACCCCTTCTTCAAAAGCCTTAGACAAGGGTCTCATGAGGAAATTACAAGTTCTTACGGGGTCCTTCTTTGTTTTTCTACCTTGAACTTCATAAATATTTACCTCTCACACTAAAATATAAGCTTCCAAATCCATGTCATTCTAAATTCATTTTTCATTCTAAATTCCTCCTGGTAGCAATCTCAAGTTCAAAGCATGAAGAACAATGGACAATGTAAAAACTGAAAATATCTTATGCCCAATGAAATTTTAGGCCTTCCTAAAGGAACATCAGAAAAGAATAGCAGAGGTAACAACATAAGAAAAATTGTTAGGCTTATTTGAAGGAAATCATTAGGGTTATTTTAATAGTAGAACATGGAGATATTTTCAGAATCCTCTTTGACATTGAAAAGGGAGAAGGAAAGAAAGAGGAAAGAAAAAAATTAAAAAGGCAAGAGAAAGTTGAAATACCATTTCTATAAGGATTCTGGCAGCAGCCCTGACTGCCTCAAGTCCCTAGGAAGAAATTCAAAGTCAGCCATTTCTAACTCTGCCACACCAACTTCCACGCTTTACAACCCTGCACACAGAAGGCAACACTCAACTTCTAGACCGATGGCAGAATTCAATGATTCCTATAAATGCAGCCAGATGATAGTTGGCATTTGGATCAGAATCAGCAGCCTTTTTCAAGAGATAGAGACAAGTACCTTGGAAGGGAGGGTCCTATTCTCTTCAGCAGGTTCCCACCTGCCTAGCTCAAATGGCTTGCATGAACATGGAGAGTGGTGCTGTGGAACAAAGCCCCAGTTTGAAAGGCAAGAGTTTGAACTTTGTCTTTAACATAGTGGAAGATATGGCAGAGACAGAAGGGACAAATACCACTGTCTTTGAATAAGCTGTTTCACTCCTTCAGGACTCGGTTATTTATAATGAGAATGAAAAGGCTGGGCCATCTTGCTTTTTAGCTGGATTATCTTTGAGGGTGCCTGAGTGAAACGTTCAAAATATTCACGTGAAATACCTTCTCCAGCAAATATGTCAGTGCATGAGTGTGCACACTGCCTTGGCATTATTTATACAAGAAAACTGAAAGCAATTTGCTGAATCTTCCTCTAGTGGCCAAATTGTATACTGCACATCTCCGGGTTCCCTGCCTGTGATGCAGGCCATAACCAGCTGACTTGGAGTCAGTGACCCCTGAAAGCTGATACTACTGATCAGCTTATCGTGGCTGTTGATACCACCCCTGTAGAAATCTCGGTGCAGCACAGAGAATTCTAAGCCCTGTGAATACATGCATACTAAAGCCATACTTTTTGAGAAAAAAATTCAGCTTATTAGAATATTCAGCTGTGCCCTTATAATATATTATAATGACATTTGAGCTGTTAACTCCTCAAATCACTTTTCCTTGAGTTCAGAAATACCCAGAGAAGTCCCACCTAACTCTTGAATTTGAATCCAAGTCCGCCCCCACCCTCAGGCTGGCAAAGGCAGAGCCCTTATATCTTTGCAGATAGAAAAGCTATTCTTATTGGTAATTTATCGAGTAGAGAAAGCTGATTAAAACGCAAAGAAAGAAGGCTCCATCTCACACACACACATACATAAATGCAACTGCCTCCCTGCCCCGCTCTGCAGCCCCAACTGTGCAAGCCCCTGAACACATTAGCATTGAACAGGACAAATGGCCTATTTTCAATCAGCTCCAGTCAGCTGCCTCCCACGTGCCACTGCCCCTCTGACTCCTCATTGTTCTTCAGGCCTTCAGCAGCAGGAGGTAAGGGACATGTGGAGCCACTCTCACCCTCTGGCCCCAAATTCAGTCCTTTTCATCACAGTATAGACAGACACTTTCCTAGAACTTGAATGGGAATCCACAATCTCCCTTCCAATTGCTCATCAATCTGCTTGTTCAGACATTCCTCTGCCTTTTGGCTGGCTTGGCCAACCCCTGAGGAGGATAATACCCAGAATGGAACCACTTCTTAAGAGCAGTAAGTACGCCTCAGGAAGGCAGAGCCATCTGATAGCAGCCAAGTGTTGGATAGATCTGAGTTCCCTAAGCATACTCGCCTATCTAGATCTGGAGTGTGTGAATTGCCATGAAATATTAACTTTGGAAGGAGTCAATATGGGTTCACTGGGAAGCTCTACTGACAGTTTTGCTGCATGCCTGGTGAGGATAGAGAGGAGGCATCTTACAGTCCATCCTTGTCTTTAAGAAGCTGCCATTTAAGACTTCTCAGCATTAGTCTTTGCCTTTAGAAGCTGCCCTTCTAACTGGGGAGATAAATCATGATCACATGCACTGGAAGGAAATGTGAATTTCGACTTAATAGAACAGCATCAAAAGAAAGGTGAATTTCCAAGTTGGAAGACTCATGAAATCTTGAACAAGAAAGAGGGATTTGATTTGAACTTTAAAGTACTGGCAGTGTTTGCCCAAAGACACTGCTCTGAGGAATGAGGGTCCAAATGACATGGTAGGGAAATAAGAAAGCATAGGGTAGAGGAACTGTAGAGGAACTCTCCTAGGGTGACAAGGGCAGAGGGCTGCCACAGGGCATGCTGGAAGCAACTGGTGGAAGTCGAGCAAAAGACGCATTTGATATGTGGACCTCAGTTTGGACTCCTCCAGGTGCCACATCACCAGTGGGAAGATTTATTTTCTTTTGGGACTTCTGTCAGACAAGTTAATTTCCAGCTATCTGATATTTCTAAGACAGGAAAACCTCTCTCTAAACCCTCATGGTGATGTTACATGGGTGATTGAGAAGCAGCTTAAAGCATTTGATAATAGGCAGTCCTATTAAAACAAGAAAGATATTGCCTTATTATTTCGAACTGAGGTTTCTCTGTTTAATGAAGCAACTTCTCACCTAATGTGCTCCCTGGGTGTTCACCAGGCAGTTTAGAAACTAGCAAGAAATCTCTGCTGGGCCCAGGGCTGCCATTCAGCACACTAAAGCAACAACTTTTGAATAGTTCCCCAGCATCCTATGAGAGTCTCACTCTCCAGTTCTTCATGAGGTGTCCACCTGAGTCCCAGGGCTGGGTTGCCTCCATAGTTCTCATCCAACATTCACATTATGTGAGTTACTGAGAAGAGCATGACACTTAACAGAGCCCTTATGCATAGAATCAAGAATGTGCATATTTGTGGACACATTTCCACAAATCCAGACATGTCTGCTATAATGTTCTCTCTGGCAAGGGGAGGTTTCAAGATATGGAGTCAATGTACCACAGGCACTACATCAGCCACCAGATGTGGACTTCACTTTGGACTCCTTCCTGTGTCACATCCCTAGTGTGAAGCCTCATACAAAAGTACTCTGGGCAGCAAAAAGAAGGAGGTACAGATGTCATTTAATGAAATAAAATATGTACATACAATCCAGGTGCGGTGGTGCATGCCTGTAATCCCTGCACTTTGGGAGTCTGAGACAAGAGAATCATGAGTTCAAAGCCAACCTCAACAATGGCGAGGCGCTAAGCAACTCAGTGAGACTCTGTCTCTAAATAAAACATAAAATAGGGCTAAGGATGTGGCTCAGTGGTTGAGTACCCCTGAGTTCAATCCCTGGTACCAAAATAATAATTAAAAAAAAGTATGTACATACAATCTCTGCCTTATTATGTGTTGAATGTGTGGCCAGAGTCCCATCTGAGTATTGAAACAAAAACAAAGCTCTTATGTACACTTGTCTTTATCTTTTAAAAAGTAACACATCTTAAAATGTGCTCCCTCAACATTACCATCCCATCCTTTGTCAGGAAACATCCACAGTTTGAATAGTCCTAATGGGAACAAAAGTGAAGATTTTCACAGACCATTCAATATACGCTTCTCACAGGTTACTGTATTTTCCATAGTGCATGTGCACACAGTAATAATCTGCCTTTTCTTACCTTTAAATCTTGGAAACACAAGTTTCAGAGGGGGTTCTCTAAAAGAACTATTGGAATACTGAATGTATTTACTTATTTCTACCAAGATACTGCAAGTATGGCCAGGTGTGGTTGTGCACTCCTGTAATCCCAGCAGCTTGGGAGGCGAGGCAAGAGGATCTCAAGTTCAAAACCAATCTCAACAATTTAGCCAGGCCCTAAGCAATTTAGCAAGAATGCTGTCTCAAAATAAAAAATAAATAAATATAAAGGGCGGGGGATGTGCCTCAGTGGTTAAGGGTACCCCTTGGTCAATCCCTGGTACCAAAAAAAAAAAAAAAAAATCTGCAAATAGAAATAGAGCAAATCACATTTAATGATGCTTCGTTTTGAAGAATTTGATATCCATTGTGGTTAAAGTATTTGCATCAGGCTAGAACAATACACAAGCCTTGGCTCTGGGCTAAGTGTTTTCATGTGCCAGGTCACTTTGTGTCATGTCAGTGGATGATAGGAGCTCCAGAGTGAGCCTATTGCTGTAAGTTCTAACATGTCCGGACACAGTTGGAGAAGTAGCAGGACTAACCCATCAGGCATTTATTTGCATCAAGGGTTGAGAAAACATCTTTGAAAAAACACAGCCCAGGAAAAAAGGGAGTTTGTCAAGAGAACCTGACGAAGGAAGAAAGTGTTTGTCACCTGAGCATAGCATTAATGTCCTTCTGCCTTGCCTTTTGGCCAAAACAGTATCTGAGTCAAGTTTAAATTCTATGAAGCCAGAATGATATGAGAGAAAGCAGGAAAAATAACAACAACCAAAAAGAGTTAGTTTAACTAAGACTGTGTAAAGCAGCAGGACCCTGGCTCCTTTAGCAGGGCATGCCATGGATAGGTTGGAGGCATTTCTCCCCTATTTCTCTTCAAGTGCTCACAGGGCTTTGACACCATGGTGGTTCCTATTCTTTAGGAGCAATGCCTCATTAGAATCTGCTGTATCTTGCAGAAGACAAAACTGCCTAGTGGCTGAGGCAGTGCCTGGCAGAAGTGACAGTGTACCTGGTAGGAGCAGTGGGTGATAGCTGAGTTTCAAAAAGTCCATGTGAATCCCTCTGAAAACTCCCACACTTATTTTAAAAGGAGGAGTTTGGAATGATAGAAATAGCCAGAGAAATATTAGTATCCATTTTTACACTTACAAATATTTTTCTTAGCTTGGGCTGCTACAAGAAAATACTATAGACTGGGTAGCTTCTAAACAACACAAATTTATTCTTCACAGGTCTGGAAGGTGGGCAGAGTCTGCTTCTGGTGAGAGTCCACTTCTTGGTTCCTAAATTGTACTTTCTTGTTGAGTTCACACATGGTGGAAGGCTTAAGACCATTTCTCTCTTTCTCTCTCTCTCCCTCTCTGTCTTCCCCGCTCTCTCTCTCTCTCTGCCTTTTTGTGAGGGCACTAATCTCATTTATGAGGGCTCTGCCCCTGTGACCTAATCATCTTCAAAAAGCCCCTGATTTGGGCTGGGGTTGTGGCTCAGTGGTAGACCACTAGCCTAGCATGTGTGAGGCCCTGGGTTTGGTTCTCAGCACTACATATAAAGAAATAAAATAAAGTACATTGATAACTAAGAAAATATTTTTTTAAAAGCCCCTCATCTAATCCTAATATCATCACCTTGAGAGTTAGGATTTCAATACCTGACTCTTGAAGGGACACAAACATTCAAATCAGAGCAGGATTAAATGTCAAAAAATACCACAAATCAAATGTTTCCTTCAAGTGTCCTTTGGAGAATACAACCTATCATATTTTATCTACTTGTTTTTCTAAGTTACTAATAAGGACTACACAGCATGTACAAGGAGATGCTCTACATAATTGGAAGCTGGATATAGACACACAGATCAGAGAATCTGGGTCACAAAGGAGAAAATGCTTCAGACTTCCTGGACATGCACTAAGGAAGATACATTGCTTCAGGCAAGCTCTGATAAGAACTTACTAAGGAAAGAAATATGAATTGATCATTTCCAGATTCATTAGTTTACAGCTGACTCCAAAGGTACAGAGAGGTGTCAGAGCATTTGAAAATTAAAATGATCAAATATTAGTTTTTTAAATTCTGGCTGCAAGGAATTTTGGCAATGTAAGTTATCAAAATGTGTTATCTAGTTTGCTTGCTGGAGTGTTTTCTGTTTATCTACAACTGAGGTGATATCTTGATATTAGATAATGTAGTATTTTTAGTTGTTTTTCCCCTAGTTTTACTTTTGTGTCATTTCTCGATTTTAAGCGAGAACTACTTAATCGCATTTGGAGGACCAAAATGCTATCATTTTTCGCATCTTTTTCTATGTTATGACCTTGTATCCTGAAATTACTAAACATTATGGCATTCGGATAAAATGGTACCCTAATATGAAGCTTGGTTTCTGGTGCTATATTCCAGGTTTTGATACATTCTTCACATGTAGATCAACAGCTCCCAAATAAAGATATACAGAAAAAAATAAGTAGGGTTTTTAGATTTTTCAGGCTGGAGAACAGCATTCAGTAAACTCAAGAAGAGAATTGCTCTTCCAGTTTATACATAAAATGAATGCATCCAAAAAGGCATGCAAGCAGGTGTCTTCAGTGTTAAATCTGATTATGATACAAGCAAAATTGGATTAATATGGTTATGTTCTCAGGGCACTTAAGATCAGTGGAAACCAAATAAAACTGAGCCATTATTATAAGGCAAAATATAAGAAATGAAGCAAAAAATTTACAAAGGAATGGTGTGTGTGTGTGTGTGTGTGTGTGTGTGTGTGTGTGTGTAAGCAGCTCACATTCTATTGAAGGAAATCCAGAAAAACCAAAGATGATTGCTCATGTGAAAATATGAAATAGGGCACTGGAATGGGTAGGAGATGATAAGCAGAGATGTGTACTCTTTATGTGGGAAGAGCATCAGCAAAGATTCGGAAAGAATTAAAATTTAGTGGGTTGAACAGCGACTAGGGCTGCTGGGATAAATCATGCAGGAGATGTGGGGGAATAGGATAAACAGTCAATATGGTTTGGAATCCTGTTGGGAAGACCCCAAAACTAGCACAAAAAGGTTATACATGGGTTGATACACAAGTATGTCTGAGAGAAATTTTTAGGATGAATTGAAGGAAACTCAGGGATGATACTGCAGTGGCTCATGGGAAACAGTCTAAGCTAGAATAGCAGTAAAAAGACAGAAAAGGGGGTGTACTGAAGAAAGGGTGGTAGAATTTTAAGTACAGAAAAAAGGAAGAGAGCAAATCAGGTTTTAGAAATGGTTCACTTCCAGGTGATTGGAGCATGGCGTTGTTATTACCAAAACCATGAATGTTAGGAAGAGATGTCACTTTAAGGAATGAGTTAAGAATGAGTCCATATGGACAGGTATAGTTGGAAATTTCACTAAATTCTTTATGATGATGTTCAGTAAGCAAATAGTAAAGATTTGAAAGGAAGACTTGGAACTAGTTCCACTCCACACCCACCTGACAGTTATGAATTGGGACAAGAAAGCTTTTAAGATCTCCAGCTCCGGACTCTAAGACTCAGCACCAAATCATTTTTTACTGCAAGTTTATTGCTGCTGCATTTGGGAACTCACTTTTAGTAACAGGGTTTGCTATATGCTAAATACCTAGTTCTGAGCTCTTACATCTGAAATGATTCTGATTTTATCCAAGTCCCTGTCTTGTGACCCCTTTGTCTAGGGTTGAGGTTTCTCAAAATTCCTAGGTAGCTGGGTTCTTATGATCTAGATTCCTTCAGGTCACCTGCTATATGATTTCACATCATCATGTTTTATCCACCTGTTGAAATAGCCTCAGTATTTCTTTTTAAACAATTTTCCTCCTCACCATACACACATAGACCTGCCAGCACCACCAAAATGATGCAAATTTCTATTGCTGTTTTAGTTAGTATCTATAGGCAGACTTTTGGACACCACACCATGGTATATCTTTGGACTGAATAGTCTCTCAGCAGTTGCAATTATTTCTCTTTTCACAATAATGGCACTGTTTCTATGGCTCATCTTTTGGTCTGCACCATCTCATTTAATTGATTGGGTCATGTACAGACCTGATAATATTCTGGTTCAAGTTTCATAGTTTATTTGTGGATATGAGAGTGGAGGCCAAGGAGTGAGTTAATAACCAAGGTAGTGGTCCAAAAAAAAGAAGAAATGAAAAGTAAGAGAAGATAGTGGTGAATGCTCATATGCATTTGAGTGGTAGAGAAAAGGAAAGGAGAAGATCAGAGGCTCAGAGAATAGGCAGGAGAAGAACCAGGCCAGTGCAGAATTACAAAAAGTAAAAGGAGAATTCAATAGAAGAGACTGTGGCAAAAAGAATCAAATACTCCAGAAAGTGTCAAGAAGAGAAAATGAGGACAAAAACTGTTGAGTTGGACTCCATCCTCCTTTTACACGTAAGGAAACTAAGACTTCAAGGATTTTAAAAATTCACTTACATTTATTTTGCCAGAAAATTTTAGATCTAGAATTTTAACATGTGCATTTAGCTGTAAGGTCTACATCTTTAAGTAACATTGATGATCATGCTTAAGTTAACCAGAAAAAACTACAGAGGATCAAATCAGTAATATTTTTACTTTCTTTAATTTTGCTTAGTAGCTTGGTAGCTAGAGCCAGCAAAGTAATTAGGGCATTCACCCAGGACTGGGAAAGAGCATAAATTTGGAGACTGAGAAATCTAGCACAGGAACTTGTCAAAATATATACTAACTGCAAAATGAAAGAACAGCAAGAAAAGCTAAGAAGACAAAATTATGTGAATGTGTCTCTTGTGAGTGGAGCTTTTCATAAGGGTAAAGAATGAACCTAACAGGAGTAAGAGCAGAAGCATGTCAGAGAGACAGATCTTAGAATGTAATACCACATGTCAAGTGATGACATCTGACATGGAGACATTCAGGTAGCTATCTTCAGAAGCAGAGTAGAGTTGATGTTTCCTGAGTTTGAGGAACTAAAGTCAAGAAAATACAAGTGATGCAATAGAAATCTACATGAGCCCGTTAGAGAGTTAAGTAAGTTAGCCATTAATATTGTAACAGCTATTTAGGAAATATATTTTTGCATGAAGCAGGCATCAGGATAAGTTTTAGAAGCAAATTGGACATATGGAATTCTCCTTTATCTGCTTTTTGCCCATGAACCTATGCCTGGATTGAGAGAATGAAGAAGAAGAAATGCATCTGTATTTTTACTGTTCTTCACCATTAAATTCTGAGTGATTTATTCCATTATATCAACTTACATAATCATTTTATGTTGTTCAGAACTATGTGGAGTAACTCAGACATAAATAGATTCAGGAATTTATGTCAGGAGAGTAGCTATATCCTTTTACCAAAAACAAACAAAAAAAAAGCATGCTTAGCTTTAAACTTGACCTCATACCTTTTTACTCCCAGACCTGCTACCATTAGAACAATGTTCTTTGAAATATATACTAACTCAGAGGAAAAAAACATTGAGTACTTACTCTGCATTAACTACTGTGATGAATGCTTAACATGATATGATAGACAACTTCTAAAAGGACATCCAATGATCTCCACCTACTGCTATTAACATTATTAACATTCAGAGAGTAAGAAAGGCCCTTGACCTATTTCTAACAAATAAAATATGGTAAAAATGATGGAATAGGATATCTGAGGTTAGGTTTCAAAAGACTGTGACTTCTGTCTTATTTATTTTCTTCTTTGTTCTTTCTCTTCTTCTCCCCTCACCCGCCCCCACCACCTGCACCACTTTCCAAATCAGGCAAAGTGAGCTACGCTGTTGTGAACAGCACTGTGGAGAGACCCACATGGCAAGGAACCCAGAGTGGCTTCTGACTAATAGCTTGTGAGTAATTGAGACCAATAGTCTAAGAATTCTCCAATAGACATGCAAGGAAGCTTAGAAGAAAACTTTCTTCTATTGAGCTTTAAGATAGCTATTGCCTCAGCCAATACCTCAATTGCAACTTCATCAGAAATTCTGAGTGAGGGAACACAGCTGAGCCTTATCCAGATTTCTGGCCTAATAAACTGATATAATAAACTTGGTTTTAAATCACTAAGTTTAGAGGAATATAATTTGTTACACAACAATAGGTAATATACATGGAGTATCTTGGTTAATCTTCATGACAGTCCAATGTAGTAAGTGTCAATGTCTACTTCAGTAAGAAAATTGAGTTTTCCACGTATGAAATACTAGGTTAAATACTAAGTGATACTTAGTATTAAAGTTAAATACTAAGTGATAGACGGAACTGGAATATGAAACCCCAAAGTGGATTTTTCATCTCTAACACAGTGCTGTATGATAACAAAACAGTAAGTAGGTAGCATGACTATAAAATGTACATTCATAGCAAATTCTTTTCCTGATTTTATGTTATTATGTAGACAATTATGGTCCCAGTGGCCCCATTAGGATTGAAGCAATTCATCGTAAGATATGCTATCATACTGGGGGGAAAAAAAGAAAGAAAGAAATTTTACACTTCCCAAAAGTTTTCATCTCCATTAAGTGCATTTTGGAGGACTATACTGCAATTTATTTAAAAAGATTAGAGAGCGTAGTAATCTCTCATTTCAACAAGTGGTAGAAATACGTCAATAGATCATCCAATGACGTCTGGTGGATGAACCTAATTGTTGATAAACATAGCTCACTGCAAAAGGTTTTCTAGAGTCTTGCTTCATATTTAATCTTTTTAGTCTCACAAATGCAACCCAAAATTTTGACTCTTTTTCTGGCTTAATTTCAGCTATCCCCAGAAAAAAAAGGACTTGAATTTTGTTCATTCGGCTGATTTTAAATGTGCTGGAAGCTGTTTCCTTTTTCTAAACTCTGCAATGAAGTATTTTCCTTAAAGTTACTTGCATGGAAAATTGTGATTTTTATATTTCTAGAAATTTTTTTTAAAAAACATGAAAATGAAACAGACCTCAATTTATTATGAACAGCATCGTTTTAGTTGCTGTTTGATGGCCATAGAGTTAAGGTTTCCTCCATGAATGATAACTGTTGATGCCACACATAGAGTTAACATGTGAAATTGTGTGTATGTGTGTGTGTGTGTGTGTGTTCAAATTTAGGTGCCTGTACAGATCTGTGACTGGATCTTCATAATCTCAAGTTTTAACTGAATCAATTCTCCTAACACCCACTCTTTTTCTTTACATTTCTTCCCATATCTCCTCAAAATTATAACAACCAGAAATTAAAGCTCTAAAGGATCTTAGATACTGACTCTCTATCCCCAAACTTCATTTGAAAAAACATTAATGAGGTTCAGAAATGACAAACTAGTGTTGCTTGAGCAATCATAAATAATCCTTGTCATTTATAAAGCCCATTACTGTTCTGAAAGCTCAGTCTGTGTCAATCATGAACTCAAGAGGATATTACTGGAGGAACTATTAGCATCTCCGTGTGGTAGATGAGGAAACCAAGGAACAGGAGAATTAAGTAACCTAAATTTAGTAAGTAAAGTCACACATAGTCTAAAGGATAAAACCAGTATTGTAGGTCAGGACTGGATACATGGACACTAACCTCATGCTCATAACATCTTCATTCAGAAACTATGCTAAATGGGTTTTCCACTTTATCCACCCTTGATGTAAATCTAGATAACACATGTATTTAGCCTGATATTAACAGTGTGTGACTGTGTGTGTTAAATCTTGGGGTGGATTCCCAAACACAGGACACCTCCTTTTCTTAACTTGATGTCTGTATTTGGTGGGTTCACAATGGCATAATTGATATAAGAGCTTTTTTTATGCCAGCTAAAATGTCAGTCTTTTTACTTAAATATAATCCATTTAGTATAGACATAGTTTATTTGTTTCTACCAAAGATGTATACATGATTTACCTGTGATACATAGACCAAAATCTACAAAGTTAGAACATAAATAGTACATGCTTTTATAGAATAATAAACACAACAAGTGGTTCAACTGTCTGTTTTGAAATTTCTATATAACACTTTTCAAAAATGTGAAAACAATAAGCAGTATCTGGAAAAAATGATAATTTCAGTATGATGAAAGGTAACTTCATTCTATAATATGCAATGTATATGCACATATCAACTCCTGCATTTGTGTTTCTCAAACTAACTTTTTTTTCATATCTCCCAGAATCATTCATAGCTAGGCTAAAATGTTGTAAAAACAAATATTTGTTATTCTATACTATAATAACTTATACTAGTATCTCACAACACAGCTTGCCATGTTCCATAATTAAATATGAGGTATTTCATTTTTCCTGAAAACTATCTAAAGAAAGTGAAAAAAGAGGGTTCATATTACTCTAGAGGCCAAAGAAATGTATCATAACTCTCTCTTACTTTTAATTAAGAATGTGCTCATGGACTCCATCAGCAAGAATTTACCTTAATTCTTTGAGCAAAGGTAGAAGATCAGAACTCACAGTTTCCAAGTTAAAGTGAGAGTGAAAGCCAGGCGCGGTGGCTCAAGCCTGTAATTCCAGCACTTTGGGAGGCTGAGACAGGAGAATCGCGAGTTCAAAGCCAGCCTCAGCAATGGCAAGGCGCTAAGCATCTCAGTGAGACCCTGTCTCTACATAAAAAACAAAATAGGGCTGGGATGTGGCTCAGTGGTCGAGTACCCCTGAGTTCAATCCTCAGTACCAAAAAAAAAAAAAAAAAGTGAGAGTAAAACAAGGAGGCCATCCTTTAAGGTAGGAGTCTCCAAGTGTTTCCTATAGCAGGCCAGATAGTAAATATTTTAGTATTAGCAGGCCATAGGATCTCTGTTGGAACTAGTCAACTCTGCCATTATAGTGCTAAAACAGTCATGGACGACTTATAGCTGAGTGGTGTGACTGTGTTCTAAAAAACCTTATTTGCAAACCTAGGCTGTAGGTCACCTAGGGCTAGTTTGCTGACCTTGCCTTAATTCTCAAGTACACACTATTCATTTCATTTCATTTCAACATGCAGTTAGTAAATTTCCAAATTGTGTAAGACATTGTGTGGGATTTAAGAAAAAAATAACTTCCCCACACTCAACAGCTTTCTAATTTGGGGAGGTATTATTAGGGTTGGTTGTGATGTGTTGGGCAAGAATTAACCAAGAAGCACTGTAAGATCATCGCAAAGAAGAAGACTTTAGTTTACTTATGCTTTTCTTAATTTGATTGTCATAAGTTCACGGATCTAAACAAAGCCTGGGACTTTAGGAGCCTTAATCCCCATTTGTTTTTTCATTTATTAGATATTGTGAAATATTTATATGCCAGACACTCTTGAAAAGCTAAAGAGAGATGGATGAACACCTCACAGTATGGCAGACATACCTTTTCAATACACTCTTGAAAAGCTAAAGACAGATGGATGAACACCTCACAGAATACAGACATACCAATGCTAAACCAGGATGTGACAAATTCTGAACTCATATGTCCCTGCCTTCATGTGGACTACTGGTAGTAATATTCATGTAGCTTTAGTACAGTAGTATAAGTACTAGTAGTATAAGTGATGGAAGATTAGTACTCACTAGTAGTTGCATTTTGCATTTGAGGGAAGTGAGGTATAGCGACATTTCAAAAGTCACTTCCTTGAGGAAATTTTTCTGGTTTCCTCGAAAGTAAGGCAGTTTTCTTTTCCACATACTGCCACTCTCAAACATCATCGTTACCTTACTATCCCAGTTCTAGCCTGCGCTGATTTACACTGTCATCATTCAAATCTGCAAAATATAAATGACAACATTTAATCTTTTCTGACTAGTATTTTGAAATTGGAAGCTCTTTTTTTGAGTTTTGTTGTTGTTTTTGAAGTCATTTACATATTGATGGAGACCAGAATCTCTCAATTTTATTCTTATCAAACTTGTAGACTTGTTTCTTCACTTCTAACTCTGAACAAAGAGCTGAGCATTGAATAACCAGTGATCAAAGATACTCCCTGGTTTCACTGGGAAAAAAGAATGATCTGAACTTCCTAATTTATTTTCTTTCATATAAATTTTGTTCAGATACTTATAAGCCTACAGTTTAAGAAAAATATGTCTGCAGACCTCTAATGTGTACTTTATTAATTTTAATTGTCCTTGAGTGACATGTTATTGTCATAGGAGAAATATAACAATAATAATATTGTCATAGGAGAAATATAACTGAATAATATAACTGAATAATAACTGAATAATAAAAGATATGCCTTCCTTGTAAGTAACAATGCAGCCCATTAGCTGTATTGTTAAGCTAATTCCCCTCTCTATTTCTTCCTCCTGGTATCAGAAATGGTCAGTTTTGTAAACCTTTTAGCAACCCAGAGCTACCATACAAACTAAAAGACAATCCAGCCAATTTTACCTACCCACTAAGGAGGATGTGTTTGTTTTTCACTCAGAGAAATAGGAAAGTGTGGTAGAAAGTTCTAAAAACTTTCTTTCAACCTCCAATCTAAATCTCCTGTCAGGGAGAGAGAGCAGAGAGAGAAAAGGGCCACCATTTACCATCAACACAGGAAACCCAGAAGCTCAACTCTCCAGCTATGGAACTCACTCTCACAAAGACTTTATCTCTGCCCAGGCCGCAATCCCACCTCAATCTCCACAAACCCAAAGAAACATGAAAAGATGAGAAAAGAGTCTCCACTCACTGTTAGACTTATCTCTTATTCTCTCGTTTCAAAGTGCAACATCCCCTTTATTGGTTTGCCTGCTTTTGGTCTCATTCTGAATGTGTGAAAGACTGAATATTAGGATGTACTTGAATATGGATGCAGAAAACAGTAAAATAATTTAAAATGCAGTCCAGTCCACCCTATTTCAAAGCCTTAAACTGATCACATTTCCTTGTAGTGCAGCAGAAGTTAAAAAAAAAAGTAAAAAGTAAAGAAATTTATAAAATACCACTCCTTATAACTGTATAATCAAAATGCTAAATCAGTACTAAATGACTGAACATCAGAAGTAGTTCAGGTGGTTTTTGCCTTTTGTTATTCTCAGCATATATCATTTATATTGCAGTTAAGGACAAAATTGAATAGAATCAGATGATGATTTAATCCCAGTCTTTAAGAAGAAAGAAGGACCTGAGTGGGAAGAGATTTTATTTTGTTTTGTTTTCTTGTTTCAGTTTCTGAAACTCCTGTAATTATGTGCAATTACCTATTTTGTTGGAAATTGGTTCTCAAAGATGTGGAACCTACTTTGTGTTCTAAAAAAAAAAAAAAAAAAAAAAAAAAAAAAAAAAAAAAAAAAAAAAAAAAAAAAAAAAAAAAACAACTGTAAAAAATATGCAATTTAAGAAGGGAACAGTTTGAGTGTGGAGAAAAATGAGGCTACAGCTGTAGGATTTTGTTATGCTTTTAGTACCAAATCACAAAACCCATTAAATTATTTATCCTACAGGCAGGCGTTGTACTGCAAATGTTGAATACAATTGCAGATTCTAGGGGGAAAAATGTGTGCGTTTTAATTGCCTCTGATTTCAACAACCCCTAATTTCATTAGCTTTATTTTTTTTTTCCTCAAAAAATAACAGAGTTCATTTTTAGTCCTAGGCCACAAGCAACGCTAATATTTTTTCTTTCTTTAAAGAAGCAGACAATTGAGGATCAAGCTGCATAGGAGCACATGTCCACCACACATCCACGCAGGGAAGATACATACACATGCATAACACGTTCTCCCGTATATACAATCTGCAATATGCCCCCAAAGAATTCACAGTGCACCTCTCACATTCTTTGCTCCTCATACATGCATATAGATTGACTTACTATATTTCACTTCCATTGTTTCTCCCGATACTGATACTATAGTACAAAGAAAGGTATCCTTCAGGAGTCCTGCTTAAAAGCAGACTATTGTTCCCAGATGAAGAAGATATATATATAAATTTATCCAGAGTTGGGTAGCATAGAAGTGGAGGGAAAGGCTCTCTTAAGTCATACTTTTGGGTTCATTTGAAAAATCCTGGCTTTGCCATCCTCTGTAATTAAAACTCTTCTTTTTAAAGATTTATCGGTGCAGTAATAAACGCATTTTCAAAATGTTTCTTTACAGCAGCTATTGGAAATCTCCAACTCTGCCTCAGGCAGGATGCTGTGGCTGCTGTACTTTTTGGGGTCTATTCTCCCCATGATAAATGAGCTTAACTTCAAAGATAAGTTCTAACAACTCTCGGAGGGGAAACCCCTATTACTGTTAATATACATTACTCTCCATCACTGCATTTCAAACACTGTTACATGCAAAAGAAACCATACAAGTCTGTTTAAATCTTGTTTGGTCAATCGAGTCAGGGTGTATATATGCAGATGTTAATTGCTCTATTGGTTAATGATTTTCTCCCAAATTACAGCTATTTTCTTTAGATAGAAGAAAACTGATATATTGAATAAACAATGATATATTGATATATAATAAACTGATATATTGAATAAACAATGCAGCATTGCCATCTATATGTAATGTGTAAGCTAAACCCATAGTATTGATAATAATAGTATTTATTATTTTATTTATTTATTATTTTATTATTTAATTTAGTATCATGAAAATGTTACAAAATTCTGAAACTCCTTAAAGTGAGAGCTAATTATTTCACTGAAATCCTGCATAATCTTCAAAAGGATAGATGTAATTTAATGTGATTTTGATATTTTATATTTAATGGCATATTTTTTTCTTTCATTCGCTCTTTTTTCCAGACATGTTACATCTGTCCTTTCTGTGAAAGTAGGCTTCCTGAAGTTGTTGTAAAATGACAGTGTAAAAGAAAAAGTGACCCATCAGGCTCTGGTGCTCCTTGGCCAAGAGTGTATTTGTTCTTGTTGCCAATGAATCTTCCCTCTTCTTCCTGGATTGCTAGCAGAGTGATGTATAGATGACGGGTGTGTGCAGATTGAAGCCTGCCCCTTTATCCTTTGAAAGGGTTAAAGTGAAAAGGGGGCTTGTTGAAACTGGGGAGTCTGTAGGGTGGGGGTATAAGGGAAGGAAAAAGGAAAAAGAAAAGGTTAGTGTTTTCTGTCCATTAAAGGGAGTATTCTGTTCTGAAACCAAATTGGTCATGCATTCCAGAAGCGTTTCCTGGTAGATCGGAGTCTGACCGGAGCACCTGCCTCGCTATTGTACTGGGTTTGGGCTGCTCTCCTCCGGCCCTTTCCTTTAGAGGAGGCGGAATCTGTCACTTATTATAGACAGATTGCTTGTGGGCCCAGAATGGCTGTGTGCCACTGAGGGGAGTGGGGGAAAACACTGGCTGTGTGAATCTGTGCTCAAGCCATCATGTACACAGACCTTTGTTTTCTTCATTAAGCACTTGAAAAATAATGATGTGAAACTTTGATGACATTGTATTGAAATCCACCAAATGAACCAAACGATCTGAACTCAAGGTACAGATAGCTTAATAACCCAAGATTAAGAGTAAGAAAATGAAAATTTTAAGAAAAGGTGGGCATTCAATGTTTCAGGAGCATGGAAGAAAAGGGGGTATCAGAACCCACATACTGTAGGTGGAATCTATTAGCTCTGTAACACCAAAGATAAATAATTGGACTTGTTCTGTGGATCAGAAAAGGAATTCCCCAGTGTCCCAGCTGTGTTTTTTCTGTGCCACACAGAGTAGTGCCATGATTTTGCCCTGGACAACCTCAGCACTGAGAAGGACACCTTATTCAGAAATGATGTCATGGACTTATTACCACATGCTTGAACTAGTTGTTTTTTAAAAAGGCATGTTGCTTAAGAGGCACACACATTATGAACAATTTTTTTAGTGCATTCTTTAAGGGATTAGTCGGTTTCTCTTTCATCTAGTCATTTTGTTTTCTTCTTCATTCAAGAAGTACATAATGAACAGAAGATTTTTAAAAGTATTTTTTTTATTATTGAATTCTTTTTAATGGGCGTACATTGAAGAGAACTTGCTGTGATAAAATCCAGTTGTGGAAGATTCACATTGCCCTGTGGCTATCTGTTCAGATTAATGAAAGGTGGCCTTTGTAACCAAATCTTCCAACCCTAAGGTCACCCTCTCTGGCCCTCTAGAACTATCCTGCTGATCATTAGACAGAAAGAAAAACCTTAAGTATGTTGGTATTTGGTAACTTTGCTGAAGTCTCTGGACAGATGTTAATCATAGGAAAACGATAGTAGAATTGTAGATGGTCTAGAAGATATCTATTAAATTAAATATCTAACATTCAATGTGAGGTTTTTTGGTTTTTTTTTTTTTAAGTCTTATTTTTTAGTCAAGATATTTGGTTAGGAAGAGCACATGGCAAAGACTTACACAGAGCTCCCCTACCCCCTTGTGGCACAATGGCACTCGTAAAGCAGAAATTTCATCCCTTTTTATAACCACTGAAACTTTTGAACTCAGAAGCACAGCACCTCAACTAAACCTTGAAGCACTGCCAGTTCTGTTGAAGGTCAGAACATGTAAAAGGTAGATTTCCTCATCTCTCAGGAGACACAAAGAGGTCTGACGGATTTTGCTTTTGGACTATTTTGGTTTTTATCTTGTTTCTTAAAATGTATGTAGCCTATTTAATCTTCAGATATACTGGCTGAAGATAAAAATCTCATTATTTATGTAGTTATTCTTAAATATTTACATTACCCTAATCAAAATAAACAAAAACTTCATAGCATGCAAAATGTTTTACAACTATTAACTAATTTATTGCTCCCAGCCATGCCAAGGATGAGTTTGTGGCTGTTCTCATTTTGCAGATGAAGAAATTGAAACTCCTAAGTATTGAGCCTTGCCTACCTAAGGTGACACTGAGCTCAACAGAACCATCAGAGTGTAATGTAGCTGGTCCAGGAGGAAATTGCCATCTTAACGTGGGTTTTCAAACACAAAAGACAAGGTTCTGTGGTCTGTCACCCTGTATTTCATAGTTGGAAAAATCTCCATGCTTTTAAAACCTAAATCACACAATTTAACACACATATAGTTCTCCACACCACTCTGCTCTGGAAAGTCTTCATTTCTCCCCCTAAATTTTTCTCCTTTTTGAGAATCTGGATAAAATGTCACCTTCATCAAGTCTTTTTGGATTCCCATAAGCAGTCATTCATTTTCCCCTCTGTGTATCTGTGGCTTTTATTCATTCATCTATGTTAGCAGCTATCATGTTGTATTAGCATTATCATTTCATTCACCTATATCTCCCTCTAGACTGTGAGTCTTGTCAGATAGAGGACTTCTCTCATATAAATGAGACATATCTTAATGCTTACTACGGGCCTGGCAATGCAAGCTACCAAGAGAGGTTTGAGGCTCCTTATGCATATGTTGGGGACTCCACATGATCAGCTAAGTCACTTTATCTAAGCCCCTCATCAATAATGTTAGCATCTGGCAATTCTAACAGAAACTTCTAATAAAGTTTCAGGAATGTTTCTCAGACTCCTCCTATTCCCCTAGCTTTCCTGCCCTTTCTGTAGCAGTCAATAGTTACATGCCTCTGGATCTGATTCATTCACACATTAGTTCAAAAAATACTGAGTACCTGCTCCAGAACAGGCATGAGGCTAGGTCCTGGGAAGATGGAAGTTAACAAAGTAAAAGAAAGGTATAGCTTCTGACTTCAAAAAACTTAAAGGATGATGGGGAAGATGGTGTGCAAATAAACACGATGATGGTAGTGGACTATGAACTATAGTTGTTCACTATTCTCTGTAAGAGAAAAATCTTAAGGAGAAAGAAGAAGGTAGAGAGAAACGAAGTTTTCTGGAGAAGGTCATAACTAAGCAGCATTTTGACTCATTTTCTATCAACTATATAGAAAATAAGGGTGAATCCAGGGGAAATGTGGGAACAGTGCTGTAATCAGAAAGAGTGGAATGTGGAAAGGTCTGAGAGAACACAGCACATTCAAGGTATTACAAGGAGTTAAACATGCAGTTATGGGATTAGGGAGGAAGATGGTGAGTGACGAAGCTGGTAAAGGAGGCAGGATCCCATCCATCATAAAGTGATTTATAAGTCAAACAAAAATAGCATCCCAGAAATACGAATGCACCCACTGAAGGATTTTCAGGAGGTGAGTAATGTGTTCAATTTTCTATTTTTCAGAAAGTTTGTTTTGAAAGAAGAATGGAGCATACCAAAGAGTTTGGCTTGCAAGAAGAAATACTGTTGGAAAAGGGCAAAGTTTGAGGTAAGGAAACACTGGGGACATTACACCCCCTTGGGTAGTAGTCCAACTAGTGACTGATGAACAAAGGAATAAGGCCTAGGAGTCCTGGAACATATTTAAGAGATCTAATTTTATATAAGGGGCAGGGAAGGGAAAAAGAAAATCATTTAAGGAAGAAGAGAGGACACAAACAGAAAATTAACTATTCAAAATAAGCCTTCAAATCAAACTTCTAAAACATGAAAAATCAAGTGGTAACAGAGAAACTAAATCCAGATAAATTCATTTAATGAGCACTCTGATAAAAGTTCCAAAATATGTGTGTCTAGAATTATAGAGAGCTATGAAAATATGCATTTAAAAAGATAAATAAATGAACTAAAATAGAAACTAAATAAAAGCAATATATGATAAAAGACTAATTGCAAATCTTACAAACAGGAAAATATAATCAATGAAACCAAGTTCTGTAAATGAAATAAACTCTGGATTGGAATAATCAAAGCAGCTATAAATGTACCAAATTATTAACTTAAAATCTAGTACCAAGGGACAGGAAGATAAAAACATAAGGGGACAGTTAACATTTACTGAGGAAATGTTAAATGGCTCCAACAAGTGTCAAATAAGACTTCTCTGAGAAAAAAAAAATAATGGAAATGGCAGAGAATTGATGAATACCATAGAATTTTTTTGACAATTAGAGAAAATTAAAAACGACATGGTAAACACCAAGTAGAATGAATAACAATGATGCTATTATGTCTAGAAACATCATACTGAAAGTGTTCATCAAATACAAGTGGAAATGCTCAAAAAGCTATCCAGAGAAAAGATAAATAACCCTAAAAGGAACAAAAACTAGATTGACTGTAGACTTTCTACAAGTCCCAATAAATGCCAAGGCCAACAGAATAATATCTTCAAAGTACTGAAGAAAAATAATTACCAGCCTAATATTCTATCTCCAAGTATATTACTATTTAAGCTTAAGGAAAAAGTGAAACATTTTAAAATATATAAAAGTTAGAAAATTTATACAAAACTCATTTAAACTACTACTAAACATTGCTTTAAAGAAGTAGAAAATAATTCATGTAGAAGATAAGGAATACTGTGAGCAAATGATCTCCCAGTACTTTCTCTCTGCTAGGCACAGTTCTGAGTGATGATATGATTAGCTCAATTAATCTGTACAACAACCCAATAAAATAGGTACAATTATTAGCTCCATTTTATAATTAAGAAAATGTACTCACGAGAAAGATACATAACTTCCACACAACTAGGAACTGGTAGACCTGAGATTTAAACCTGTGCTCTGAGAGACATGTGCTTAACCACATGTACTTCCCCAATAGAAGGGAAGAGGTGAGCAGAGAAAATTACAGAACATATTGCTAAATGTAATTATTAAGTGTAAAAATAATCATTTTTTGTGTTTGTAAAATTGAAGCCATCCAGTAGGATGTGAAGGACAGTAGTGAGAGGGAGATAGACAACGAAATGACCTCAGTGTTCTGCTAGGAGACAGACACCTAACAGGAAGAATGACTAAAATGGAGAAAATGACACCAAGTGTCAGAAGCAGCAGGAGGAGCCCAAACCCAAGGTATGAGAAGCCTTCCTAGCATATGCCCCCACTCCTAGATCTACCACTTTGGATTCCTACAACCTTTAGAATCTTAATCACCCACATTAGCAGGTAATTAAACTGAAGTTTTCTTGTTTGTGTTTCCATACATATTATCATCTTGTTACCCCCAAGTAAACTAAGTTCTTTGAGGTGAGAAATTACTTTTTATAGCTTCTTTATCCCTTTTAAATGCCTACCAAAATTCAGGAAATAAAAAACTAAACTATTATGATGACTGACTGATCAATTATCAGTTGTAATCTATTCAATAGAAACTACATGCTTATATGTATAGGTATATTAGCTGTCTCAAGTAGGCGTAATATTTTTCAAAATATTTGTATTTTCAGACTATATAATTTAAGAAACTTAATTTGATTAATTGACATAGTAGAAATGTTGTGAACACTTTTAATAATAGAATTCTATTGAATAATAGAATTATTCTTGGCTCTTTGGAATTTTAGTATTTATTTTCTGTGATAAATTTCTCTACAAGCTATAAAGGTTATAGTAAGGCTTGCTTAAGAAGTAACACCATCTAGCCCTTGGACACTCTCCCACCCTTGAACAGCTTTCACTAACAAAACTCATATTTGGTGATCCCAGAAATGAGCATGTAGTCGAATACTGGAAAACTGCCTTTTTTTTAAAAAGAGTATAAGCAGTACTCTCAGTTGAATCTCTTATAGAATCTTTTGAGACTTCTAAGAGAATGGTCTCTTCTTCCGTCTATGTCCCACCACCTAAATCAACTATCTCAAACACACAGTGTTTTCTCGAATGTTGCTGAGGTCAAGATAATCTGCTCTGGAAGATTGAATGTTCATTCCTCTCCTCCTTTCCTAACTTTAGCAAGATTTCCTCTGGAGGAGATCTAATAATAAGGCCTCTAATGTCTCTTGTAGAATCTGGAGAAAAAGATCCCAATGATTTTTTTTTCTTTTTCTGATTTTTTCTTTTTTGCACTGAAGTTACAACTTGCAGCAGTGATAGCTGTGACTAGGTACCTTGGACTTGCTTGAAGTTGCTAAACTCAAGCAAGACCCCGTGACCATATCTGGCCCCACTAACTGTCAGAAGGCCCTAAGCAATGACTAGGAAACTGCTTTTCTGACTTTCTTCAAACTCCTCTGTGGGCTAAATCAAAGCATGATTCTTCCCAGACTAACAACGTTACATAAGCAATTCACTAGCACTCTCCAAGAACAACATGCTACTTCCACAAAAACTTCCTAAGATGCATTGTCAAGGCTCTTAAAGTACCCCAGGGAATCTGCTAGAATCTGCTAGCATTTCCAGAGACACATTGGTGAAGTATTCCAATAGACTCCTCTAGGTTGCCCAAGGAAACCCCTAGGCTCTTCCGTCTTTTTATGCTTCAAGAATGGCCTTGAGCTTAATTACCAATGCTTACTGCATCTGTTTGTCAGAAGCTCGGATGAGATGGAGAAAACTGAGCTGCCAGGTTTTGGAGTTACTGATGAAAATAACAACAAGAAAAGAAAAAATCAAAAACAAAAACAAAAACAAAAAAACTAAAAAGCTAAAGTAACAGGGAAGCCCTTAATCCTCTACTGCAATAGCATAAGCAAGAGGCTAAACTCCTTCTGTTCTATCCCCAAATCCTCCTAATGGCACCAGTGGAAGGTTAAGTGGATCAGTACAGCTGTGGGGTTAGTTTTTCTGCTGAGGAATTACCAAAAACAAGAATCCTGCAGTTTCATGGACCTGTACTGGTGCAGAGTTTGAGGGAATCAGGGAAGGAGCAAGGAATATATATAGAATTGAGACCTGAATTGAAGTGAAGAAAACTAATTTAAAGGCTATTCCTGATCCCATAAGGAGGTCTTCAGAGAGATGCCTGAGGTATGTTGGCTGAAAGCCTATGTAGAGGTCACTGAAAACACCAAGCTAGGGGTACAGCTATGCCTAAGAGTGTAACCAGCCAGGAGTGTCTGAGTTCTTGTCTATAACTGCCTTTGGAAGCATCAGTGCCCCAAAGCTGGGGTGAGGAGGATGGGTATTCCCCATGGGGCCTGCCTGGGGAAGCCTTACTTATGGGAGTCAAGAATCACACATGGGTTTTTGCCCAGAATCCAGGCTCCTGATTTAGCACACTTTCCTTTGGAGAATCCTTTCCCTTTCCCTGTGGCCCTAGAGAATTTATCAATCATCATTTATTATCCTCTCTCTCCTACCTCTACCCTAGCAATTGCCCAATGCTGAGTCGATGGTGGTACTTTTCTTTCTTCCTTTTTTAATCTTTTTTTCTTTTTTGGTAGTTGTAGACAGACAGAATGACTCTATTTGTAAACAAAATTAATTTTTATGTGGTGCTAAATCCAGTGCCTCACACATGCTAGGCAAGCATTCTGCCCCTGAGCTACAGCCCCAGCCTTGATACTTTATTTTCTAGTCCCATTTTTTATCCTGGTCTGAAGGGTAAGAATGGAGATTTGCAAATGAGAGTCTTTTCCAAGAGTTTTCAAAATTAGTATTGAAGAAAGCAGTTAGGTCTTCCTTGTGGGTCACAGGGTCCTGGTGTTGCCAGAGCCCTCTTTATCTGCCAATGTAGAGAACCTGCCTGAGAACAAAGTCAACAAGTAAGCAGACAAGTCAACTAATAAAGAGAACTAAAACTCTGAATTACACAGGCTGTTTAACTTCCCAGTTGTGCCAACCCACAAACTCCTTTTTTTTTTTTTTTTTTTTTAAGAAATGAGGTGTCGGGCATGGTGGCACATACCTGTAATCCCTGGAAGTTGAGAGGATGAGGCAGGAGGCGCACAAGTTTAAGGATAATGGGGGAAACTAGGTAAGACCCTGTCTCAACATTTAAAAAATAAAATAAAATGTACAAAGAAAGGGCTAAGAATGTAATTCAATGATAGAGTAACACTGAGCTCAATCCTTGGTACCACCAAAAAAATATTAAAAATATATGAAGAGGATGAAGTGAGGTCTTTTAAAACTAACTAGTCCTGACTAATATTTTCTTATTTCAATAGTCCCTTCAACTGCCAACTAACTTCCCCTTCACTCTATTCCAACCTCACTTGGAACACACAGCACCATCTCAATTCATTTCAAACACCAGATTGTGTCCAAATATTCTAAGACTCACTATAAGTGTGCTGCCAAACAATGCAGGCTAAGGACTCTGCTCTTCGTGTTAAATGGCAAATATAAAACCTAGAGGAAGATAGGTTCAATTAAACTTTTGGACCTGGGAGATTATTTTGAGTGGTAGAGGGGTGGGAGAAGCACTCTTTGCCTAAAATCATAAGTGGGAGACTGACTTAATATGTGATGACTATGTTATTTTTTTGAGGGGGGAGGCTTTCTAGTAATTATTTTATTTGATACTGATACTACTCCTATGAGATAGATATGTTTTAAAATGTGACTCAAAAGAGAAATATCTATATGATTAGGCATTTAAACAATGTAAAGTATACAGACACTTTGGCAAATCAGTGCCAAGATTGATTTGCATTTTATCAATTCATAGGTCCACTATATATTTGCATAAATTAACTGTGGAGAAGTGAGGAGTGCATAGAAGTAGTGATCTTACAAATAATCATTAGGTTCCTTTTGAAAAGTTACTTGCAGATGTAAGTTTTTCATCTAATAAACTTTGTAAGATTATTCAGGTACAATAATTTTTGAAACCAATTTAATATTTCTTGCATAATTTCTAAGCAATCTTTAATTGATTTTTTTCTCTCTCTAGGGAAAGCCTTTTAAATTAAGAAATACCTCTAATAGACCCAGAATGGGTGGTAAATTGTAGGGAAAATTTTAAATCCCACACATGTCCTGTTGATAAAGTTGATTTTTACTCCCTGTGTAGATTATTCTGATTTAAGCAATGGTGTGCTATTTACTAACAAGAGGAGTCCCAAAGGATTCACAGGAATCCTGTATGTCAGGACAACAACTTGAGTTATTAAATAGCTCCCTTCTTACAGGGATGGTTGAAGACCCCCAAATAGTTAAATGAGTCCCTCTCTTTCTTCTGCTTTCTCAGCCAGCTGTTCAGCCAAAGCAGTTTCCATTTGGCATGAGGCAATCTGATGATCCCTCATTATGTCTCCCTGGAGCCACTTCCCCTGAGTCCAGTTAAGGGTAGTCACTCCCTGGAGCTCTGTGGTTATGAGCGTGGTCAGCATGTGTTCTAAGCACCTACTTGAGAACATGAATATATTCTGATAAATGTCATCAGAAAATGAAGAGTTTAAAACCTGTACCTAAAATGTGTAGTTGTAGAAATACTAACATTTATTTTATATATGGCTTACTAATATTTATGTAATGTACTGTTCATCTGATATTCATCTAATTTATTTTAAAACCTGTTTTTTGTTTTGTTTTGGTAACATGGATTAACATTCTATAGAACTTTGAGAAAATGGAGACAAACACCTTGTTAAATGCAGAAACAGAGGATCTCCATTAGACACCTACTCTTGAAGCTTTATTCTATTTAATTGTCACAACATTATTATGAGGTTAGTACTTCATGACACTGATTTTACACAGAAGAAACTGCTGCAGAGGGAATTTTAGTATTATAAAAAGTCACACAGCTAATACATGACAATGCTTGGCTGAAGACAGTAGGAAGTCTGACTCCAAAGATCACATTCTTAATCACTGGACTATGTAGCCACTATTTAATATTTCCTGTCTGCTGGTTATACTTTGTTTACTCACCATTGTGACCCATGCATAAATGCTTGAATGTAAATTACTTCACAGTTTGGGGAATTTATACATAACTGAGTTCTTATACAGAACTCAATGGCCAGGCTATTGTTAACTACTCCAACTTTCATATAGTCACCCTATATTTCGGTATCTTACTCTGCACAATGGCCACAGAAAAGAGCAGTCCCTCACAAGGAAGAGAATGACATAGTAAACCAGGTTAGCTGGACTCATAAACTCCTCCCTGGGAATAAGCCAGGTACATGTGGAAGCTGAATGGTTCTTTCAGTCAATTAGAGCGATTTGGGGCATTATTGCTCCAGTGCCCTGAATGTTCAGCTAGCAGGCCAGAACCCCAATGCCTACCTAGTCCATGTCACTCTTAGAGCCTCCTGCCCTCTAAGCCTCCTATAGTTTATGTGGTGAGATACCTCAGCAAGAGAGCTCTCTCCTAATAATGAAAGTGTATAACTTCTTAAAAGTTAATATAATCTGACAAGAAAGTAGACTCTTGTTATGATCTGCTGACTTTACTTAATTTTTTATATCACAACACATTTTAAATTTATCCATTTATTTGCAAAATATGCATTGAGAACTGTTATGTGCATGGAACTCTGATAGTCAATGTGAGATACTATGACCACTGATTTGTGGAAATCGTTGGAGAGGGAAAACCTAGTAGTGTTTTTTATTTTGCCAGAAAGTTATTAGACATCCAGTGTACATCTTAACTTATTTCTAATGTGGAGAAGGAAATATACAGTTACTAAAATTGCCTAGTGGGTTAGGCACTATGGTTCTTTGTAGATAACTGATCTGATCCTCACTTCAATATTATGAAATTGATTTTTTCATCATTATTTCTTATACTTTATGAACAATGCATAAAAACTCAAGAAATGATGCCAGCAGATCCAAGTTCACACAGCTGAGGAAGGGAAAGCTGGCTGGCTCCAGAAGAATCCCATTTCCCTTTCATAATCTGGAATCTCCTGTTCATTCTGGTATTCTGAGAATAGAGTATTTGTAATAATTGTTGGAAAGAGACACTGAGGAAATAAGTAGCTGAAGCCCTATTCCATAAAACCTGGGATCCTCAGAGAGGACCTATAAGTGATCAGGCTGCAGAGTATCCATGCACAAAGAGTACATTTGTTAGGAGATAACACAATGTCTGAATCCTCTTCCAAGCCCCAATTCAAAGGATAAGGGTTGCCTGAAAGAGAGACAGATAATCACGTTAGAGAGGAAGGAGAAGCAATGCGATGAGAGAATCATGATTAAATTTAGAAAGTGATTACATGTGAAGACTCAGGAGTACTCCAAGGGTCATCCACAGAATCTTACTGAATTTCTCAAGACACTGTGCTCTGATTCTTGCATCACTTGTTCATCAGCAGCAGTGTAAGCCTCACTCCAATAACATTCCTTTTGCTGATTTTTGTAGTGATGAGTTGGCTGTCCTTCCCATCATTCAGCCAGTGACTTTCCAAGGTCTCATGCCAGCATCTCCTTGCAGCACTTGGAGCTCAGGGTATCTTCATGAACCATGTCACTTGTGACACTATGAGAGACTAATTGGAAAGAGAAAAAGGAGTTGTGTGTGCATGAGTGGATCCACAGTTCCTAACATTCTTCATTCCAAGACTAACAAAGACAAGTGAGGATAAAAATGGGAAGAGGACATGATAAAGAACATAATATTTTTGTCAAAGCTAGGGGAATAAAAGACCATTTGAGGAAAACACCAAACCAGCAACTCTGGGGAAAGATTTTTGACATCAGATTCTTGGCTACGACACACTGTATAGGATGACATTTCACCTCTTCCTTGTTTGTAGATGATCATTGATTATAATAGAAAACTATAGATGCCAACACCTGAACTTGAGGCTTAACTCCCGTAGCCCTCTCACACTGCAGATGATATAGGGTGGATGTGAACCACCACACAAATTATGCCCAGGACATCCAAAGGATGTGCCATTTGACTCCAATATTTCCTATTGTTCTTCTAGGATATCAGATTCTTTTCACACCATTGGGCAACTGGGAACTCCCAACATTGCATTAGTTAAAATTGTGACCAAGTTCCCAGTTTCTAAACTAGCTTGTTTAATGCTTCACAGGTGGTACTGTGCCCATGCTGCCTTTTGAAAGTGGGTTTCCAAGAGCACCCCAGGCACCTGCTGCAGAAGTATTTGTGCTAAATTCACCATCACTTTTTCTCTTTAGAGTCCAGTGTGGTTTACATCTATTTGCCCCATGAGTTCACTCATAAAACAAGAGTAGGATTAGCAGTTTGTAGGGATCCTTAGGGACCCTATATGCTTGAAAAAATGAAACTAATCCAAACTAACTCCAACATAACTGCAGCTGCTTGCAGTGCACAGTGGCCCACAACCCAATGGGTTCTGCTCTCTGTTGTTGATTGACTGATAAACAAGTTCCAGGTTTCTAATTGGCCATGGCCTCCTTGGCTTCCTTGAACATGTTTATCACTTTGGGTGGAGATCTCATATCACTCAAAAAAAGAAAACCAAGCTAAACAAAAATGGTTTGTATAGATAAAATTCTCTAATGCTTCAACTTCCACTAGCATCTGACCTCCTCTTACTGGGCAGCCTGGGCCTGAGGCTGAGTCCCTCAGAGGATGTGCTTAGACCCAGTGAGTATAAATTAAGCACCCAGAGGAAGAACCTGGAACCACCTAAGGAGTCAAGGGAGAAAAATTCAGTTCAGTACCAGGGAGAGCACTAGAACTCAATGAACACTTACTGAATAATTTTGTGCTAGACTAGATCCTGGAAAAGTGGAGTTAAGGCAGATCTCCTATTTTCAGAAGCAACTAGATCAGTGAGGTATTAAATAAATAACTGTGATACTATGCAAAAGTGCTAATAGAGAGGATCCATACCGGAAAATGCCTTGGAGGGTCACCGAATACACTGGTAGAGGGCGAACAGAGAGAGGAGGGAAAGCCAGAGAAACTTACCTAAGCTTAGATTTGAACAAAAATGGAAAGGATCATGATGAAGATGGCAGGTTGGCCCAGTGGGAAAGGAAGGGTGTAAGTCTAGGGGAAGGCTGGAAGCATGCTAATGGCTCAATATCAACTGGCTCACATACACAGCATCAAGCAGGTTGTTAAAAGCCCCCATTGCACTCTTTCATTTGACATTCTCACAAACCAGTGGGGGACTGTAGTGTCCGGGTCAGCCATCACCACTTCCCACTTTGAACAGAGCTAGAGCCAGTGGTCATTCTCTGTGCTCAGCCTGCTCTAGGCGTGTAGAATGGTCCCAACACCCTCCTGGAGACATTCTCCTTTCTTACCTCTGCAGCATCCCTCTTACCATGTTCTGGAATTCCCTCTGTTTCCTTGTTTCCCTTGTTTCCTTTATGGCCTGTTTGTCCTCCTATGTCCCTGCTAGGTTTGGAGTGCCCCCATGTACCTGTTCAGGACCTTTTCTCCATCTGCTTCTTTTCCCTAAGTGACCTCATCCAGAGCCATATTTAAAAAAAAAAAAAAAGACTTTATTTTTTACAATGGAAGGCACACCTTTTAGTGCTTGCTTTAGCAGTTTGACAAATTTTAAATCTGTGTTTCCAACCCAAACGCATCCCTGATTTTGATGTTTGTAGATCTCACTACTTCAACCTCAAGCTTGGCATGGCTAAAATAGAATAGTTATTACCTTCCAATTTTCCTTTTTTTGGAGGGGTGCCAGAGATTGAACCCAGAGATGCTTAAGCACTGATCATATCCCCAGCTCTTTTTACTTTTTGAGACAGGGCCTTGCTAAGTTGTTTAGGCCCTCCCTAAGTTGCTGAGGCTGGCCTTGATCTTGTGATGCTCCTACGTCAGCCTCCTAAGTAGCTGTTATTACAGGCACATGATGCGTCTCCTGGCTTGCCTTCCACTCTTCAGCCTGTGTTTCTCTGAGTCCTCCTGATTTGCTGGAAAGCCTCACATTGTAGCTGCTGAGATGGTTTTCCATTCTCCCTTATTCTTAGTTAGAGGGGTAGCCTGGATATGCCTCTGTACTTTATACCTTGCAAAAGTCCAAGTAACAGAAGTTAAGTTCTGCATGATTACCTCACTCGAGCTAAAAGGACATGGAAACCCAGGGGGACTAAATAATTTGCCCAAGATTACAGAGCTGGTCATTATGGATTCAGGTTTTGAACTTTTCCACTCTGCTGATTGCCTAATTGCAACTTCACAACTGACCTAGGAGGTACGAAGGAAATGAACTACCTTGCAGTAGAATCTCTCTAGCTCAGAGAATTCATCTAGAGTCTGGAGCAATACCTAGAGGGGGTGCATCAGCGGCCCATGGCTTCAAGTATCAGATTCACGGAACTGGAATAAATTGGCCTTTAAGATAAATTCAAATCTCGAGGCCATATATGGTCATTACAGGACAGAAATTGGATGGTGCAATTTGAGGTATCTATGGCTCATAGAGGGTTTTCTTGTTCTCTACAATCTTTGGAGACTGGTGCATGTGGAGATCAGGTAATTTCTCTTCAAGAGCTTAGTTTACCAAACGTCTTCTTGCTTAAACTTCTGTTCAGGTGTAATGTTCACAAGTTTCTTTACTATCTTGATTTTCCATTGTCTATCTCCTTGTCAATGAAGCATTGAAACTCTGGTTCATGATGTCACTAGTGATCAAGAGAAATCCCAGAGCTGGGGACATTCCTTCCTCCTCAATAATAAATGTTCTATTGGAAAGGGTACAGCTTCTGTAACAGCAGTAGGGGTCTCAAAGTAAAGTCATTCTGTGTTTTCATGGTGCATTGACCTCGTTCCAAGACAATGTGATTTGTGCCTTCACTTTGGCACTTCCAGACTGAGTTTCAACTCATCACCTTAATATTAAACTCCAGTTATACTGACCTTCTTCACAAAGGCTGAACCATGTCTGAGCCAATTTAGCACTCACATTGCTAGAAGATCCTGAAAGGGGGATAAAATAATCTTTTCCTACTCAATTATGAAAAAGAAAATCAGGGCTAGGGATGAAGCTTAGTAATGGAGTGCTTGCCTGGCATGTGTGAGGTTCTGGGTTTGATCCCCAAACCCAGCACCACTAAAAAACAAAAACAAAAAAACCAAAGAAAGCCAAAAGAATTGATTGTTCCCAAGAGCTTTTCTTATATTAGTCACTGATAGTCATAGGCAAAATCGTTGGGACTTTCAATGCCATATTAAAATACCCAACCCTGATGGGATGATCACATTCTAGGAGTACTTCTGCCTTCTATTACTTGGATGGATCAGTGATCTCCAGAAACTGACATTCCTCCACATGTGGCAAAGTATCTTGGATGTTCTACTTTACAAGTCTTTGAATATGTGGACATACACCACTGACATAGTCTTACTTGTGGAAAGCCAAGTAGGACCCAACACTAGGTAGCTCTTCCACCAGGTAGAAGAAAAAGTGATTGGCCTGGCGATTTTCTTTCTCTTGAGATTTAAACAAGAAGAAATGAGCTAAGTCCTAGTTGGACCTATATATATATCAGCTTCTTCCCTGAGGGCAGTTACCTCAGAGTCACATAAGGACTTTTTATACCTAAGTTAGACTAATCCCAAAATTATTTGAAAGCCACAGTACCAGAACCTGAAAGAAACTAGTATACTCCTAAAAGAAACCAGGCATCATAACAATATAAATACAATTTTTAAAAGAGGCAACATTAACTTCAACATTAAAATTATATTTCAAGTTGATTGGACCGTTAGATGCACTAGATTCTGTCCATTGGTAAGTATGTTTACTACATTGGTGGCTTTTAAAATGAGTTTAGAAGGCTAATGGGTACTGATTTAGCTGAAAAGTCTTAGGTTCAATGATGCCTGAGGGTAAGGTACAAGAGACTTAGATTATCTGTCCCGGGATTCTTTCCAGTTTGTATAAAGCCATAAAATTCCAAATGCAAAAAAAATAAGGATATCAAATTTGACACTTAGTCCAGTAACATATACCAAACAGCCCAAACAGGAGCCAAATGTGTAGTCCCCTCTCTAACATTCCGGCCCCCTCTCCTCAGCATGTTAAAAAAAAAAACAGTCTCCCAATAAGCACAGAATGGAGACCTTGAATGCTGTGCAGTAGTCATTCAGTGAAAAACCAAATTAACACTAATTATATTCTGGCTTGCTGTGGTGCAGCCAGTGTGACTTCACAAGGGGAAATGGCATCCGAGGCACTAGGTGGCATCATTCTGACACATTTACAGGCCATTAGCCAGCACTAATATCATTTCAAAGGGCTTCTGTCAAAACAGAAAGGGCACCCTAGGAGCACTCTGCTCAGCCCTGTGTGATCTGTGAGTGAAAACTCTGGGCTCCCAATGGAGAGGAAGAGCTTGGACTGGGGTTTGGCATCCATTCCTGACTAACCTTGTTCCATAAATGTAGGTCACTCAGAGCAGGTTGTCCCTGAGATATCTATACAGATTCCAGAAACACTATTTTTTTTTTTTTTGGTGGGGATGGCATATAAGAAATGCCCTTGCCTCATTAACTCACAGAAAGATCTAAGTTCTTCCTCAGCATCTGAGATTTCTGACCACATGATCCAGACATTTCCTCAGCAAAGTTTGAGTTTATTTCTACAATTACAGTTTGAGAACATGGGTTGCTCAACTTCTGCAGATTTCTATCGAGAGAAACAGGTTGGATCTATAAACTAGGCAGTGCTAGACTGCTGAGGAAATCAGAAACTGTTCATGGAATTCAGAGAACAAGTTAGAAGACTCTCTGTAAAAGTCACTCAAAATGTGATCCATGGACTAGCAGTGTGGGCATCCTGGGAGTTGGGAGTACTCTGTTAGAAATGTGGAATCTCAGCCCCCAACCCAGTTGGTCTAGATCAGAATCTACATGGAGATAATGTCTGTAGGTAAGTCCCGTGCACATAACTTTTACAAAGCACTAGGCTAGTCTACACTCCCTTATGCAAGGGTGCTTTTTCAGAGAGAACAATTCATTCTCTTTCTCACTCCCTCTCTTTGTCTCTCTCCTCCTCCCTCAATGAATCTCTGTACTTACAGCCCAAATTTGTACTTACACCAAATTTCTTCTCATATTTTCCTATATCATCTTTCTTATTCTATTTTTTTCTTCTGCCTTCCATGTACCAGGCTCACACATTCATTCAGCTCGCATGGACATCTGGATCCTGCCAGAGGAAGGCCAACTCTGCAGTTAAAGCAGTTAGAGTGAGAAAAGCACTCCACATACATTACAAAAACTGAACTCAAGCCTCAGTTCTGCAGAATCCTGAATACAGTCTTTCCATTTTCCTAATAACACCAATTTTCCCTGATACAGAGATGAAATGAAATGGTGTATGTAAAAGAACTTTATGAGCTATAAAGCATTAAAGATATGTCTAAGGTCTTGTTCCCCAAGGGGCTGTTTTTGAACACATGCTATCCATAAAGGAGGCAGTATTTTGTAAAGGTTAAGAACATGGGCTCAGAGTAGATGGCTGGGGTTCAAATCCCAGTTCTATGATTTCCTGGTAACCTTATTTGACTTGGTTTCCTCATTTGTAATAGTATCTACCTACAACCATGTTAGGGCTGCCATGAGGGGTGAGTTCATGAGCATGCCATGCTTTAACACGTCTCTTTTCTTGTTAACTGTGCCCGAATGGACTCCTTGTTTTTAAATGTATCCATAAATATCAGGACAAGTACTACAAAGCGCAACTAAGTTTACATCTGAGGACCTGATATATGTTATCTGTAAGGGAATCATGGAGACCTGGAATAAATGAACAGATAGCAAACACAGGGGACATTTGAGGGCGAGAGAAAAGAAGCAAAGAGGAGATCCAGGGACACAGAGAGACATAGAATAAGCATCAGGGTTAGTGAAAAGCAGAACTGAAAATATAAAGGGGTAGGCTTTATATTATTCAAAAAAACAAGTATTTGTGGGTATTTCACTACAAGGAAATGAGAATTTGTCACAGATGAGAGCCAACATGGGCTACAGTTCTCATTCAGATACTGATCACCTGCCCAGATAGAACTGACCTAATTTCATATGGAGGATATTCCTATATATTAGATGAATAAGTCATTTTCCCATTGGAACCATTTAATAAGAACACAGTGTTATGAAACACAATGTGATGATGAAGATGCACTGAAATGTGCCTTCCTGGAATCTTCAGAAAATCTCTACATGCCTGCATTCAATGTCACTGCTCTGCTCTCTGCATGGAAGTTTGTGGCTTCCCCCATGCCCATAGTTCTGGGGTTGAACTTAGGTCTTTGCCCATGCTGGGTGAGCGCTTTCCCACTGATCCACAACTCTGGCCCTGCATGGAAGTTTGAGTTATGAAGCTAGAGTCTTGACCTTCCTAGTACTCCTCCTGGCCACATAGATGACTACAAGGATGCTGTTAAAGTCCAGCTCTGCTCCCTGAGAATCTGGGTTCAGCTACCCCTCACAGCTTCCACATCTGCTTTTAGCTGCAGTCCTCTTTGGTAGGGCTCTCTTCTGTGTGACCTGTTTTGAAGAAGTGTTTGATGTCTACCTGAACATCAAGTGATTCTTTTTGGAAACTTGACTCTCTGTTTCCTCATTCTCCTTGCTACATGCACTTGCATCTCAGCTTAGTTCAGCTCCAGAGCTGTGACTGGGGGTTCAGGTAGCCTCTTCTTTGGGCACTCGCCTTGTGTTCCTGCCATCCAATAAAGACTATGTTCTTGAAAGATGTCTTCAGGACAGTATCAGAGAGAATCTTGCTCTTTCATAAACATCCCAACAGAGACAGGGTAGGATTGATTGGAAAGTGATAAGGATGATGACAGTCAACGCTAGTTTTAGGAGAGTTACTAAGTGAAATGTGAACTTGGTTCTTACCCCTTCTACTACAGAAGCCTCTTCCTCATTCTGTAGGTTTCCTTACCTCCCCCACCCCCATGTCCTCATTCTGCATTACATGGACACGACACCCTTCCATGGCACTCTGCTCACTACTGGTCTGCCTTGGTGTCTGGAAATTCCACAATTATGTATCTATTTCTTAATGTAAATGCCTCTCCAAGGAGTCTCAGTAATTAAGTCATTAGTGAACATATGGGGGTGGTTAGTGAGAGGGGATCCAGCGTCTCAAAGTGTTTAAGATTTGATTGGATGGAACAAAATTCTACAGTGTGAGGAATTTCCTTTTGGAACAATGCCATCTAGTCATGAGGGAGAGTCACTGGTCTATCTAGTCACTCTTGGGTTCCTTTGAGGCTACGTTTTGCAATAGATGTGGTATAATGACAGGAGGTTCTGAGAAAGTGCCGTCTCACTTTGGCTATACTTAGGTGCAAATTATACCAGCAAGATCATTTCCAGAGTTTTATTTTATTCTAAAATAATTATACATATGAAACTTCATGGATTTGTGATTGAAGCAGTTACACCTTTCTTGAGTCTGAAGAATTCCACAGTTCCATTGAGAAATCAGTTATAGCTTTGCCCACTGACACCAAGATGCTAGGTGAAATGATATTAAATACACATGCTAAGCTCTGGGGATGTAGCTCAGTTGCAGAGTGCTTTTCTGGCATGCACAAAGTCCTGGGTTCAATCCCAGTAGTATACCAAAATTTTTTTTAAAAGTAATTTGTTAAAGAGTAGTTTAAACATTTGCAGACACTTTTTGCACAAAAATTCTCTGAAGCAACTTTTGTACCTGCTGGTTCACTGGGTATGGTACCTACAGCATCTTGCCCAGAGGGAGACTAAAGTGGAGAGCTGCTAATAATGATTATGATAAATTATTTCTCTTCCTTGTGGTCATGAAAATCCTTTCTCTGAGTTTACTTAATGTTTTCAGAATATGGAATTGTGAGCAAGAAGAAAGACAAGGTGAAATCTTGGTGTTATTTCTGATAGACTCTGTTAAAGGGACAATTTCTCCTTGGTTCTTAAACAATCTCCAATATTCATTCAAGCACATTCATGCATGGATTTCAAGGCATCAATGTATTTTTATTTCATTTAGGTGTGTGCCTTCACTGTCTCTGCTACTCACCTTTCTTGTCTCTGACTCTCTTGAATTATTTAATGGTTTTCCCTGTTAATCTAAATTAGAGGTATTTTTGTTTTGTTTTGTTTTGTTTTTTTGAAAGGGGGATGGGTGAAAACTAAAAATAGTCACTGAAGCCAGGATATATTACACCAACTGCTTTTGCCTCTGGTGGTTACTGGAGTTTCCTTTGTTGTCTTGCTTGATTGTTTCATTTATATGGCAGGTTAGACAGCAACAGACTTCTGTTATTGCCTTTTCTCAGTGGTGGATTTTTTAGGCTCAGATTCCCCTGAGGCAGCCACTCCCCATCCCCAGCTGGTGACAAGAGGTGCTGTTGCTCTCAATACTTACACCTACTGGAGAAAGATCAACAGAGATGCTATTAAGTGGCGTGGAGTGTTTCCATTTTTAACTGTTTAGTCCTTTGTTGAGACCAAGAGAGAGAGGAGGGAAGCCATTGAACGGGTTGCATGTCCTAGATGCTTTATGTACTGTTTTTGCAGATGTGCAATTGCATCTTTTCTTTATTCCTGTCTTTCCACCACCAGCTACTATCCTTTCCTTTAAGGTTGTTCTGATTTTTCAATGCTTTTTAAATTTTTCAATAATCAGACATAACTTGTAATAGAATTGCAAAAGAAGTACATTAAAGTGGAGGAGACAACTGTAGGGGCAGGGTTTTTACAATAGGATGAGAATGTGAGGATCAAATCGGTAATACAATCCTCAGGCTATTTTTAAGAGTTCTCCCAGGAAACTTTGGGTCATTAGTTACTTTCTAAATTTCCATTACTCTTTTAGATAATGCAGCCATTGAGCATCATCCTTGGCAGAAAACTAGGAATGAGGAGATTTATGGAGGGAAAGGAAGTGAAACTTTGTGAAATTAAACAGATTAGATCGCTCTGGTAATACTTCAGGCGATAAATTAGCACTGCAAGTTGAGACCCTAAAGAATCTTGGTCATTAGGAAAGGGTTTCTCCCCTCCGGTCTTGTCTCCTGCAGGCATCTCAGCTGCCTCTTTATTTCCTTTTAGCCCATAGAGAGAGAGATAGGACACACAGGCCAAGTTTTTTAGTTTGTTTTTTGTTAAGGGCACAAAAGAAAGGTGAGAAAATCTAAGGGTAAGAAATATTATCTGGTCTTCAGATTCATTTACGACCAAGGCCACCTGGAGCACTGGGATATACGCTACCACACCCTAATAGAAAAATAAGAAATAAAGATAAATTTTAGAAAAGGAGAGAGTGACCCTGAAGCCAGAAACCTCACTATAAAACCATAACACAGAGAATTTCCAGAAGGAGATTACAAGAGAAAGGCAGGAGACCTTCTTTTGTAATGGCAGTGCAGGCACCAGGTGAGTAAGCACCTACATTAATTCCTAAACAAGATCAAGAGGGCTGGCATACCTGTTCAGAGATGGCCTGGGTGTGGTGAAATAATTGGGAATTGGAAAATGAGTAGGATTTGGATAAGTACTGTACATCAAAGAAGACATTTAAAAATGTTCCCCTCCCTCCATAACCACAAACTTATGAGCTAAATTTGGCTCCATATTTTAGAAAATGCCCAAAATCCTAGCTGTTTGTTCATTGGAATAAACCTGATGAACTCCAATAAATATTCTGAAGTTACTCTATGAGCTAAAGGCATAAAAACACAATGATGGGATAATACAGAACCCAGCAGGAAAAAGGCCATCATATTCTGTGACTTCAATTTGTTTTCTGCTTTTGATTCCTCTGCAATGGGATTTTGCAACATTTCAAACTGTGAATCCCTTTCATATGAACTTATATAAACTTTTTTTTTTTGTTTGGTTCTGGGGATTGAACTCAGGGGTATTCGACCACTGAGCCACATCCCTATCCTTATTTTGTGTTTTATTTAGAGATAGGGTCTATCTGAGTTGCTTAGTGCCTCGCCATTGATGAGGCTGGCTTTGAACTCGTGGTTCTCCTGTCTCAGCCTCCCAAAGTGCTGGGATTACAGGTGTGTGCCACCACGTCCAGTGATGAATATATATAATCTTGACAAACATACATCATGAACAATTTATAGATCATTACGTAGATTTATCCTGGTACAATATATAAACATATTTTAAATATAAAATATTAAGTTTAAAAAAATATAATTCAAAATTATATGATGAAGTACATCCCAATGTAACACTTAATAATGTGTAAAATATAAAGGAAATGATTACTTTTTCCCATTTAACAAATAAATGCATTTTAACTTCCTATTTAATTATGTAAGAAAAAGCATTATTTACATGCAAATAAAATTTTAAACGAAACATTGAATTTGAGTTTGGGAGAAACATTTCTATTACTATATGGATTGAGAATTAACTGTGTTTTATAGCATCGAAATCTTTTAAAATAAATACTAGACTTTGAAGTGAAGAAAACTATGTTATATGCATTCATGAATTTGTCAAAATAAATCCCACTATCATGTATAATAAACCAATAAATAAAATTTTAAAATAGCAAAATTTCACAGTAGGATAAAAAATCTTTTAAAATACTATTATAAATTTTTGCTTGGAGTTCTTGTACTTTATGCTAAAGTTGTTATTATTTTAAAAACGTTTTTCTGGTGGGTTTCTAAAGGACAAGAGAAGAGAGAAAGTTTGGGCTGCTATTTACCTTGTGTTTCTGCGAATAATGTATCTTCCACTTTATTCCCAACAAATGAACAACCAAATTGGGCAGAATCATTGCTATGCTTCCTGTATTTGTTTTGAAGGAATGGAGATGCAGGAATCTAGATCCTGTGAGTGAGGAATGCTGATCCAGTGAGTGTACCTGTAGGGTTCTGAGGAGCCCTCTAGACAGCAAACACAGTGTGATAGTTAGGAGGGAGACCCTAGAGCCAAGCTGAATTTAAATCCACCGTCCCTGCTTCCCCTCTGTTCCCACCATCCAGCTTCCTACCTCTGAAACCTTAAGCAAATGACTTAACATTTCTGTGCTTCAATGCCTTCATCTGTAAAATGAGCACAGCAATAGTGTCAATAGTGTGAGATTAATAGGAGGATTAAAACGAATTGGTACTTTTAAAGTAATTAAAACATTGTCTGACGTTTTCCTCAATTCCTTTCTTTAGTGTTTTGTAGTTTTCATGGCAGAGGTCTTTCACCTTTTGTTAGATTGATTCCCGAGTATTTTCTTTTTTGAGGCTACTGGAAATGGGATGGTTTTCCTAATTTCTCTTTCAGTAATTTGTCATTGGAGTATAGGAATGCAATTGATTTATGAGTGATAATTTTGTATCCTCTTACATTGCTGAATTCATTTATGAGTTCCAGAAGTCTTCTGGTGGATTTTTTTTTTTTTTTTGGCAGTGGGGGTCTTCTAAATATAAAATCATGTCCTCGGCAAACAAAGATAGTTTTAGCTCTTTTTTTCCTATTGGTATAACTAAAAAGAACCAATACATTTAAAAAATGAAAGAGGGGACTTCACTATATATCTCACTGACATTAAAAGAGTAATAGAATAATATTGTGAGAAAAAATTAATTAAAACAGCTCTTAGAATATAGTAAGTACTATTTTAATTAGTTTTTTTTATCTCTATCTTGTGTAAATTATACCTTCATATCTAAGGCTAAAAAAATTTAAATATGGAATGGTTAAATTTACAATGGCTTCTTTTTTGGCTGGATGGCTACTGGGCTATGGCTGAATCACATGCCTGATCATAGGAGCTATCAGCCAGCACACAAATTCCATCCATATGTTTAAGCTCCTTCTTTAAAGAAAAATATCTAGTTATGTTTTAGCTAAAATTGAAACTGATGTCATTACCACCTTTCAAAACAAAAACTTCCTGAATCATCTTTATAAACTCCATGATATGGAAAAGTAGACCAACAGTAGCTCAAGGTCTAAAGAAGCTCAAAGACTTTGAAAACCTGATTTGATTTTGGCTAAAATATAGGGGGAAAGTTTCCATTCCTTTTGAGCTTGCACACTCTCAAGGCTGCTCTTTACAGCTGTGCAGGCTGTATTCTGGGCATCTCCAGGGATCTCTAGCCATTTCCTATGCGAATGCTGCCACCAAAATATGCAGCTGGGCAATCTGAAAACACTAGTCCTCATGATGTCCCTTGTGTCATTAAGACCAACCTCACTTCTCTGTCATGTGGCAATCTTTCAAATACTTGGAGATAGTGATCATATTGTCCCAAGTCTTCTCTTTTCCTAATTAAACATCAAAACTTTCATCAATCCAACTTTGTATGGCATGTTTCCAAATCCTAAATTTGTTCATCCAATAAACATTTGTTGAGTTCCTACACTGTGCCAGCCGTTATGCTGCGTTTTGTTGGTCCCCAGATTAATAAAGCACAGAATCTGACTTCAAAGATCATCTATTCCACATCCCAGTTTGCTGATATCCCCTGTATATTCTACCCAAAACAAGAAGCCTGGTTAATGAAGTCTGCCTTGTGTCTAACTTTCTTGATCATAGCAGCATACTGCCAACCTTGCTGAGTACCATAAACTCTCATAACCCATGCTAAGCCACATCTCCCTGCAGAGGCTTTGGTTTGTAAAGCTTTACACTTGTTCCTGCTGAAGTTTTTCTTTTAAGATTTAGTCTATTACACCCCAGTTTTCAACATTTTTAAAATATTCAATTTATTTACTTTCATTCGAAATAATATGGCACTTATCAATTAAAGATGTTAGAAGATAGGCGCAGTGGCGCACTCCTGTAATCCCAGAGGCTCGGGAGGCTGAGGCAGGAGGATTGCAACTTCAAAGCCAGCCTCAGCAAAAGTGAAGTGCTAAGCAACTCAGTTAAGACCCTGTCTCTAAATGAAGTACAAAATAGGGCTGAGGATGTGGCTCTGTGGTCAAGTGCCCCTGAGTTCAATCCCTGGTACCCCCCAAGAAAAGATGTTGGACACATCGGAGTCTAAGATGGAGGCCCCTACCTGGGACAATTCTTGTCCAAGTACCCCTGGCTTCTGCTCTTTGTGCCCTAACAATTTACTCACATATACTCAATTGTCATCAAATTTGTCCACAAGTTTCACATGAGGTGTTTTACAAATGTTTTTCTGAAGCCCAGCTACTGAGTTAATTACATTTCCCTAATATTTGGTCTAAGGAAGTGATCCGAGGAAGAAATGAAGAAGGCAGATGGCTTGTTTTTGGTATTCCACATTGGTTTTTAATGCTTGCTACTACATTCTCCAAGGATTATAAAGTCAGCCCTTTAATAAACAATTATAATGATAATTATAAAAATATTGTTTATTTTTGGAGAGAGAAATACTAGAATTAAGGGCCTTGATAAGTTGTTTACAAAAATGTTCCTTTATTCTCTCTTAAACATCAGCCTGACAACTTCAGGTCTTCTGTTCTTCTGGCATTCATCTTGCTTTCTCGAGGTTTCCCAAAGAGCAGGAACACAGATTAGCCATCTCTACTATAAATCCTCTTTGCCAAGCTAGAGGCCAGAGTAGAACTCTCCCAAGCTGGCAGGAAGCTTCCCTTGTCTCAGACAGGACCATCCTAATTAATAATAATCACAATAATATTGTGCTTTGCATTTTATCCAGGGACACCTGAACAGCAGAGTGTTTCATGAACATTATTTAATTAAGTCTTATGACAATCCCACGAGGGGAACTGGGAAGTTGAGAGATTGGCTTAATCTCTGTATAGGGAAGGAGACCTGTCAGGAGGAGCAAGGCAAGAGTGCAGGAGGAGACAGGCTGGGGGTAAAGCAGAGGAGGCAGTGGAGGACAGGTGTGCATTTAAACCTCTCCATCAGCCACACATCTGGAAGAAATCCCCGCATCTGAATCCTTTCGAAATGTTCCTATGGAGTTCAGTTTGTTGCTCAAAATAATAGCAGTGTCCTATGTAATTCGATGTTCTCATTTTAATTTTAAATTTACTGGAGAAAATGCTTATTAAATAATATTTGAACTTGATCTTTTGCTCTCCCCACTTTCTCTCCTTGACCATGTCTGGAACTCAAATTCATCAGGCACAAGACTGCTGATTAAAAAAGCCAATGATCATATTCATTGTCAGTGCCAAGCCCAGGACCATAATCTGTCACATCCCTCTGGTCTGGAGCCTCAATTTCTGGTCCAGAGAAAGCTACTCTAGAGCCATCAAGGGCTGTTTTATTCTTCCCAAGAAGAACATGTGCCACTAGTTGTACTGCATGGGTCACAGGCTGGTGCCTGCTCTGCCCTGGCAAGCTGGACTCTAAGGGACCCTCTAATCACCCCAGACCAAGAGAGAATAAAAGTCCAACCCCTTCTTTGTGGCGTGAAACTCCATAAGAAACAACATCTGAGTGATATTTGGGAACAACAACAACAACAAAAAGTTTCAACTTAACTATACTTGAGTTAATGTAATCCCAGTGGCTTGGCTTGGGAGGCTGAGACAAGAGGATTTCTAGTTCAAGAGTTTAAAGCCAG
>PVHX01015187.1:0-13597 GCA_004024805.1 Geosciurus inauris
TTTTTTTTTTTAATATTTTTTTTAGTTGTTGATGGACACAATGTCTTTATTTTATTGCTTTGTATGTGGTGCTGAGGATCGAACCCAGGGCCTCACGCATGCAAGGCAAGCGCTCTACCGCTGAGCTACAATCCCAGCACCCCCTCATACTCTTAAGGCCACTCTGATTTGAATGTGGATAATGTCCCCCAAGGCCCATCTTTTAAAATCTTAGCTCCTGGGCTTGGACACAATCTCTTGATCTCTCTGCTTTCTAGTGTGTGATGTGATCCATTTGCTCTGGCACACAATACTCCATCCATGTTGGTGTCTGGCAGCCCCACCAGAGGTCCAAAGCTATTAGGATACCCAGTCTTGGACTGGAACCTCCAGAACCATGAGCTAAATAAACTTCCTCTATTTATGAGTGAATTGCCTCAGGTATTTCAGTGTAGTAACACCAAGCTGACTAATGTAGATCATAATTATAAATATCTATCACCAAGAAGTCATCTAAGATTAAAATATTGAAATTATAAAACCCCACCAAAGCTTTGTATTATGTTAGCCCTTTTGAACCTTTGTAGCCAGTACTTTTGTCCTTAAGCCTAATGAGTACTTCTGTCTCTTGATCTCTCCACCTTGAGTTTCCTAATAATATATAAACTTTCTTTGGCCTCACCTTCTTTTCTGCCTAGCTGTAAACTATGTTCTATCTCCTCAAACCAGTGTCTTCAAGCTTTCATATCTTCTTCCTCAACATCTGTTTTACCCCAAGTACTGATTTTCTCTGCTCTTTGTTTCCAAGTACTGCTGAAAAGACTCACCTGATTTCATTTAATGGTATGAATTTGTGTCTCCAACTTCAGCAAGTTTTCAACAGTGCTCAGCACAAACATACATTATACTGCTATTTTTATACAAAGTTCCTCTCACTCTTTCCCTATTCAAAATTCTCCCAAATCTTTTTATTTCCTTAGGGCACATAGAAGACCTCACATTTCTCACATCCTGGTGATTTGGTAGTTGGCTTTTTTCATTGCTACAAGCTGTTAAAACTATCTCTCTTAGCCACTACAGAGAGCAGAACTGTGAATCACTGCATAGTCTCTAAAGTACCCCTGAGCTGATGCAAATATGCTGCCCTTGAGGAAAGATTACAAAATAAAAAAATAAAATAAAGTATGATTCCAGAATTGAATCTAATAGCTAAGAAGAGAAAGCATTTATTACCTGCTGACCACACTTGGTACTGTGAACCACTATATCTACATCACTTTTTAAATCTTTATAAAAATTTTATATTCATGACATACCTGGGGAAATAGACACTGAAATGTTAAATAACTTGCTTAGGATCACATCACTGCGAAATGGAAATCCAGGGTAAAAGCAATGAGATTCAGAGCTATTAAGAGACTTAGCCAGTCACTAAGGAGACTTAAATATAAGTTTGTCTTATTTAAGACTCCTGTAATATCTTCATTCATGACAAGCAGAGGAGACAAGAATACTAGCATATGATTTGCACCACCAGATTGCCTCGGGTTGTTATTTAGTTCATTATGGTTAAGTATTTTCCACGTAAAAATGCCAATTGTGACAAAAGATCTAAGCTAACTCACAAAGCGCTCTCCCTGTTCATACTCTCCTAGTAACCTCTTAGAGGAAAGGGGCAGCTGAAACTCAAGGAAAATTAGCTCAAGACATCATTCAGAGCTGTCATCATTCAAAGCTGCTAAAATAAATATCAGCTTTATTTTATTGACAAAATAAGCTGATAGTCACCAGAAAATCAATGATTTGACCCCAGACATCACAAATGAAGATGCCACAAAAAAAGACTTCACTGCAAATCTGCTAATCCTTCTTAATACCATGATCACCATCTCATAATAAAAATTATTTCACCCCTTCCACTGTCTAAGTGTGTTTTTCCTAAACCACATCAGAGATCAGAACATAGAAATTCTCTGTGATTTCAAGTATAATTAACTATTCTTAACTTACCTGTAATTGAAAAAAGATTGTCTTCAGAAGTCATACATTTAAATATTGTTGTCACATGTTCTATTTTTTAAACCTCTCTGGTGCCCTTGGAATAAGATGGGGTAGGTATTTGTAACCCTAAGAAGTGTCAGTTAACTTTTATTCTTCCAACCAATTGTATTAAATGGGTAACTAGATCACTAATCAACACAACCCATCTGCACACTCTCAGGCCCCAGAAAGTTTGCTTTTGTGGCTCAGCTTGAGAACCCTGGAATCTATTCATTTTAAATTTTATAAAGTCACCTGACTTTGCATTTAAGTGGGTGCCCTGTTGGACTATTCTGATGCTATAATTCATCAATTTAATTAAAGAAACAATGTCACAACAATCTCTTTTCAAAGGCTCTATCTGAAAAGGCTGTGGAACTCTGAATAACAAGACATACTATTGGTTGAAAGCAAACAGCATACCTTAGAAAGTATAACTTTAGATCAAAATGCTGCCATAAATTGAGACCAACATCAGTTTGTAGGTCATCTTAAGCAGAATCAAAAAGAAATGTAGTAAGGATGCACCATATCGGTAGGGGGATGATCCACATGAGAGGTCTGCCAGAGGGAGCCCAAGTAAGGTGAGAAGTAGAGAGGAAGCAGCCTATTGCAAGGTGTCAGGGCCTGGACAATGCGAAGCAGGTAGCTGTCAGGGCCCAGTGCATGGAAGTAGCGGCTAAGCAGAGTGAGGAGGGATCCATCTGAGAGAGGATGTTCCAGAGCAGGGTGAGGTGGGATAGTGTGGGGTGACGGTGGCAACTGGTGACAGTGATTACATACAAGGAGACTGATCAAATAAGTATATATAATAAGGATAATGGAGGCCAGATTTCTCACTACTGGTGAAAAGAAGTGCAAATAGGAAGAGAGAAAATTAGAGTGAATCCCATAATGTTGGATTGAAACTCAAAGCATTTGTATGACGCTACAGCAGTTAATGTGTGTGTATGTGTGTGTATATATATATTCTATGTAAAAATGCAAATAAGTTGTGACAAAAGATCTAAGATAACTCACAAAGAGCTCTCTCTGTTCATACTTTCCTAGTAGACTCTTAGAGGAAAGGGATAGCTGAAACTCAAGGAAAATTAGTTCAAAGGCTGGGGTTGTGGCTCAGTGGTAGAGCACTTGCCTAGCACGTGTAAGGCACTGGGTTCAATTCTCAGCACCACATATAAATAAGTCAAATAAAGGTCCTTTTGACAACTAAAAAAAAAATATTTAAAAAAAGAAAATTAGCTCAATACATCTTTCAGAGCTGTCATCAACATTAGAAAGACAAAATAAGCTGATAGTCGCCAAAAAATCAATGACTTGAAGCCAGACATCAGAAACGAAGATGCCACAAAAAAGACACACACACACACATATATATATGTACATATAGAAAGAAAAATGGAAATGTGCTTAAGTACTATGTATGTGTGTATATGCATACATTCTCTGAGCCTCTTCACTTAAGGACAGTGGGAAAATGACACTAAAAGCAATGAGTATGACTGATACCCAGATTTTGGATTCTAAATATCCTCTTCTAAAAGAAAGTAAAGCTCCTTAGAGAAATGGCTGAATAAGAGCTTGAAAAATAAAAGGTGAACCTGAAACATTTGCTTCTCAAAAAAAAAAAAAACAAAAACCTGAAACAAGCAACTCAGTAAAAAATATATAACAGTAGTAATAAACTATTAGTCACATGATTTAATTAAAGAAAAATCTTATTTGAATAAAAGAATTCTTATTTGGATAAAAAAAAGAATCCACAATCCATACTAGCGCAAGTATGTAAATGAATATAAAGGTTGATGAGAAACGGGAACTTTAAATAATTCTAAAGTACATCCTTCTAAACTTTTATTAATTATAAAAGCCAAAAGAATACTGTAGAATGAAGCCTAGCAGACATCACCTTAATCAAATTAATAGTATAAACAAAATTGATAACATGGGAAATCAAAGTCGCGTACCACCTGGGAGCACTGAGTGAGGACAGCATCACCTCTAATATCTTTGCCAAAGATTCATAACCTAAATCTAATAACGAGGAAGCATCAGACACACCAAAATTGAAGGACATTCTACAAAATAACTAGCTTTTTATTTTGAAAAGGCCATAAGTTGATGGAAAATTGAAATTTCCCTGATTGGAAGAGACCAAAGAGATAGGACCACTAAATGCAACACGATTCTGAATTGGATATTTTTGTTACAAAGACCATTGTCAGAACAATTGGAGAAATTTGAAGGAGGACTGGTTGGATGGTGGGTTTTTCCTGACTGTGGTGATTGGGGTTGTGGGAAAAGGTCCTGGTTTGTTGTAGATATGCATTAAAATATTTGGAAGTGATCGGACAACTAGTTGACAATATATTCCCAAATGACTCAGACCACATTCTTTTTTTAAATGACATTTTCAACTTTTATTTAAGTTTGGGATTATCTTTTAATTTTCTAAATTAAAAAAATAAATCACAAGTACCAGATTGTTCTCATACTTTATAATAATTTGCTATAGATACTATAGAATTGGAAATTAGAGAAGCCTGATAATGAGGCATATATAGTTCAGAAGTTATTCAATTAAATGACCATGTGCAGTGGTCTCTGGGCAACCGGACCAAAGCACCCAGTCTGGCTGCTATGGATCTTACCATCAGAGTCCTATTAGTGCATTAGTCAGCTTTTTGTCACTGTGACAAATATCTGAGAAAACAATTTAGAAGAATAAAAATTTGACCCATGTTTTCAGAAGTTTCAGTGCATGGTAGGTAGGCTTCATTAATCCAGGCTCATTCATGAGGCTGAACATCATGGCATGGCATCCAGGAAGGAGAGAGAGAGAGAGAAGAATGTGCAAGCAAGAAAGAGAAAGCAAGTCCTTCCAGGGCGTGTCTCCAGTGACCTACCTCCTCCAACGAGGGCCCACTTCCTACAATTTCTACCATAACTCCCCATAATGACATCCAATTATTAATCCATCAGTGGATTAGTCCACTGATGACCTCACAGCCCTCATGACCTGATCACTTCCCAAAAGTACCACTTCTGAACATTTCTGCATTGGGGAAGAAGTCTTCAATACAAGAGACATGGGGGACAATTCTAAACCATGACAGCCAGACCTGAACCACATGGGCACCATTCCCTTTCTTTCATTTCAGCACAACTTTTCATTTCTCTGGTTGTTCATGATGTAGCATCGCACCATATGTGCAGTCATACATGTACCTAGGACAATAATATCCACCATTTTTCCTGCCACCATGTCTCCACCCCACATTCCCCTTTGCCCAAATTTCCTTCATTCTACCTATGCCCTCCCATTATGGATCGGCACCCACATATTAGACAGAACATTCAGTCTTTGGATTTTTTGGATTGGCTTACTTCACTTAGCATGATGTTCTCCAATTCCATCCATTTACCTGCAAATGCCATAATTTTATTCTCTTTTAATGCTGAATAATATTCCATTGTGTATATATACCATATTTTCTTTATCCATTCCTCTATTGAAGGGCATCTAAGTTGCTTCCACAGTTTAGCAAATATGAATTGAGCTGCTATAAACATTGAAGTGGCTGCATCACTATAATATGCTGTTTTGGAGTCCTTTGGGTATAAACCAAGGAATGGGAGAGCTGGGTCAAATGGTGGTTCCATCCCAAGTTTCCTAAGGAATCTCCATACTGCTTTCCAGGTTGGTTGCACCAATGTGCAGTCCCACTAGCAATGTATGAGTGTGCCTTTTCCCCCACATCCTTGCCAACACTTGTTATTGTTTGTATTCTTGATAACTGCCATTTTGACTAGGGTGAGATGAAATCTTAGAGAAGTTTTTATTTGCATTTCTCTAATTACTAGAGATATTGAACATTTTCTCATATATTTGTTGATTGATTGTATTTCATCTTCTGAGAAGTGTCTGTTCAGCTCCTTAACCCATTTATTGATCTTAAATATTTATGGCCCAAACAACGGGGCATCTATGTGTATCAAACAAACCCTTCTCAACTTCAAGAATCAAATAGACCATAACACAATAATACTGGATGACTTTAACACACCTCTTGCACCACTAGATAGATCTTCCAAACAAAAACTAAACAAAGAAACTATAGAACTCAATAAAACAATCAATAATTTAGACTTAATACACATATGTAGAATATTCCATTCATCAACAAGTGAATATACTTTTTTCTCAGCAGCACATGTATCCTTTTCCAAAATAGACCATATGTTATGAACAAAGCAAGTCTTAGCAAATACAAAAAAATAGAGATAGTACCCTACATTCTATCTGACCATAATGGAATGAAATTAGAAATAAATGACAAAGTAAAAAATAGAAGCTACTCCAGCAACTGGAGACTAAATAATATGCTATTGAATGATGCATGGATAACAAGACATCAGGGAGGAGATAAAAGAAATTCTTAAAGGTAAAAGAGATCTCCGATACAATATATCAAAATCTCTGGGACACTATGAAGGCAGTGCTAAAAAGAAAGTTCATTGCACTAAGCTCATTCATTAAAAGAAGAAAATGTCAACAAATAAATGACCTGACATTATATCTTAAAGCCCTATAAAAAGAGGAACAAACCAACACTAAAAGAAGCAGAAGACGGGAAATAATTAAAATCAGGATGAAAATTGAAACAAAGGAAACAATTCAAAAAACTGACAAAACAAAAAGCTGGTTCTTTAAAAAAAATAATAAATTTGACAAACTTTAGCCACCCTAATGAAAAGGAGAGAAAAAACTCAAATTACTAAAATTTGCCTGCATTCTTTTACTGAGCATACTTATTAGAGATCCATGGATGTCACTTGTGCCAATGCTCTGCTCTTTTTTGTTTCCAAGTTGTATTCCATGGTATGAATTTGCCACAATTAGTCTATCTATTCCCTTTACCACTAACCATTTATTGACCATTAGAAAAAACGATAGAGGGAAGACTTGGCCATGGGCCCCTAGCCTAAAATCAGGCAGATGCATTCATACCACTAGCACATGTTAAAAATCCTTCCCTGGAGCCAATGAAGCAAGAGCCCTGCATGCTGAAATGATTGCATTTCAATGGACGATGTGTGTTTCTCCTCCAGATAAAGAGACTTTGAAGGATACACATTAAAATAATGAAAATTCAGCTTTGAAGTTAAACCTAGATTAAGATGAAAGATCACTTTATGGTTTCTGTAGAGTCTCAACACAGCTTGTCCACACGCTAGAGAGTGCGGGTTATCTCCACAGTCATGAGATGAGTATTTGCGGCACTTTGATTCTTCAGAACACAGAAAGCCAGACTTTGTGCTCTCAGCCATCCTTTCATGAGGCCAGGAGTCATCTGCCAAAGGGCTAGAAGCCTCTGCTAACACCTTTATCCATCTTAGCCAGTCTCCAAACACAGCCTGCCAGGATAACTTCCTGGCAGCCAGGGTCCTCGTTTGTTGCTTTATGGTCCCTCTGCATGTTTCAGATAACACTGACTCAGTGCTATTGGTTCCTTGTTTTGCTGCCCTGCTATATCTGCACCAAGTCTCCTGAGAGGCTTCCAGGATCAAAGGGTTGTACTGATTCAGCCACTAGCTCCTGGAGTAAAGTTATTCATCTTTGGAAGGTGAGAGGGGCCATCTGTCTATGGATAGATTGTTGGAGTCTTTGAAACTCAGTGTGAGAAAATTAGGTGCATGGAATATGATTGACTGAATACATGGGTTAGTAAGCAAGGCTGAGAGAAGTAAGACTCATAAAAACAAGTGATGTTATCAAGTAGTGAATGAGCTGGCAACTGAGCTGCATTTCATGGAATGAGAATCAAGTTAATTAGATGCTTTGGACTGGTTTTCCTCTTGATTATAAACTCTAGACACTGAGATTATGTTTTATTCATTTATGCATTTCCCTCAAAGATAAACCTGGTAAATACTATGAGAGAATGTGTGTGTGGATGGGGGACTCAGTGAAGGACATTTTGAGGAATGTTTGAGGTTCATATAGACACACTTATACCAAAAAATGCTGGATTCCTCTCCTGAGTCCTACCTCACCTTGAGGAATAAATTCTGGTGTTAATATTAGATTATTATCTTCTCTCTTTGCCCTCTGGAATAAATATTCCCTTTAGATATTTACTGAATGCAAGGGTAATTGTTTAGATCACTAATCACTGAAGCAAAAAGAGGGGCTTATTTTTGTTTGTTTTTCATTTTGACCTAGGGGACACACATCACAACAGAAGCACTATATGTACCTCAGCAGAAGGTGGGTCCTTGGCTACTGCTCAGGGGAGCTCTGCAATGCATTGAGCACCCCACCCCCCATAAACACACACACTGTTGTTTCTGCACCTGTTCTAGCCCCAGCACCTAATCTTGTAGCATAGACAAGAAAGAAGAATCTAGAACTGGCATTCTGCTGGTGAGGATTTGTCAACTGAGACCCTAATTCCAAGTCTACCAGCAGTTTCTTTGTGGGGAGAGGGATGATATCTATTTATTTACTTCAAAATATTTCATTAGTGACAGTCGTATGTGTTACTTACATCCTTGAAGAATGAGCATGAGCATGAACCTTGGGAACAGTTAGATAATTTGCTATCAAAATTTCCACTAATGCGTCAGCAGCTTAAAGTACTTCAGCTCTCTTGCTCTGATAACACCAGGTATTTCCTTACTGGGATGTTGAAGATATACGGCTCATGAAGATGCTGTAAAGACACTTTGCAACCTTGAGAGAGCACATAAGCATGTAAGCAAAAGGGATATCCATTTCCAACCTTAATAGAGTAACAGAAATGCAATGGTTAAGATATAGGAAACAATGGATTTTAGACATTGGGTAATGAGCAGCACAGGGCAAGGATCCCTGAGAGAAGGCAAACAATGTGAGGCCTTCAATTACCCAGCTTGCTGTCTAGAGAGATTTCCTGGATTGTAGGGCAGAGAGGGAAGGGGACGTCCAAACAGCTCAATGATCTCTCCTAATTAAAGGGACAGGAGTTTGCAGGGAAGACTGCAGAAGATAAAGAACCTGCCACACAGGACAGAGGTGCATGCAGAGAGAATTCTAGGAATTTATCAAGGATCCCCCTCAAGCCTAACTGAGTTCTACCCACCCATGCATGTGAGGAAACTACTTAAGGCAGAAAAAGAAAAAAATACAGTAAAGATACACATGAAACATTTCCAGTGATTACCTGGGATAGGAATAGTTTGCTCTCTCAATGGACAAATTAGAAAAAAATGTAATATACAGAGCATAAGACAGATAATATCTCAGCAGAAGAGCAAAATTAGGCCTGGAATAAAGGTTGCTCTGGGCTCACCTAAGAGAACCACCAAGGAACTAAATGTGACCCAAGACTAAGTGCAAGAATATTGTTTATTTATTTATTTATTTATTTATTTATTTATTTATTTATTTATTTATTGTGGGGGGGATAGCTGGAAATTGAACCCAGGGGTGTTTAACCATTGAGACACATCCCTAGCCTTTTTATTTTATTGTTTTTATTTGATACAGGGTCTCACTAAGTTGCTAAGGGCTTCCCTAAATTGCTGAGGCTGGCTTTGAGCTCCTGATCCTCCTGCTTTAGCCTCCCAAACCACTGGGATTACAGGCAAGAATATGCAAAGAAATGCAAAAATCCAGCACACAACAAGGTAAAGTTCATCGTGTGTATCAAATAAATAAAATATATATATATATTATACTTGTATAATGTGTGTGTATATAAAAGAAAAGAAGATGCAGTTCAAACCTAAGAAAAGTCAGTCAATAGAAACAGACCAAGAAATGACATTGGTGATAAAATCATCACTAGGTAAGGATATTTTTATATTTTTAATAATTATATTTTATAGGTTTGAAGGTTAAAAAAAATAAGCATGTTAAGGAGAGGTATTTATATCCCAATTCAAACTTCTAGAGTTGAAGAAAACAATGTCTGTTGAAGAAAACAATGTCTGAGGTGAAAATCACTGCATGGGATTAGACACTGATTAGACACTGCAGAAGAAAATATTAGTGAACATGAAGACATAAAAACTATAAAAAATGAAACACGTGGAGAAAAAGACTAAAAGAAGAAAACAAAAACACAAGCAGAATGCATCAGAGAACTGCAGAACAACTTCAAGCAGCCTAATATATATGTATTTAAAGTCCACCAAATAGACTTTTTGAAGAAACAAAGACCAAACTTTTTCTAAACTTGATAAAGACTATAAACCTACATACCCAAGTTGTTCAATGAATCCCAAACAAAAAAAAAAAAAAAAAAAAAAAAAAAAAAAAATCACCTGAAGGCACATCATAATCCAACTGCCTAAAATGTGTGATAAAATAGCAAATTTTTAAAGGAGCCAGAACAAAAACAAGGATGAAGATGACTTTTTTTGTCAAACAATACAAACAAGGAAACAATAGAACAACATATCTGAAGTACTGAAAGAAAAAAAAAAAGCAGCGATTAACCTAGAATTCTATAAGGAACAAAAATAATATCAAAATCTAATATGACATAAAGATCTTTTTAAGGCACATAAGCTGAAATAATTTAAACAGAAATATACTCACATGTAAATTGTTAATTGATTTTCATATGGAGTGCCAAGTCAATTCAATGAGGAAAATAACAAACGGTGTTGAGACAATTGGATAACATCATGAAAAAAACTAACCTTGACTCTGAGCTTACACCATATACAAAAGTTAACTTGCAAGAGATGTTATGTTTCTTTTTATGAAAAATTTATGATCTAAGTATATAAAACTTCACAAGAAAATTAAGGAAAAATTCTTAGTGAGTTTTGGCTTGTTAAAGATTTCTAAAATATCTTACCCCAAAGCACCTGAAAGAAAAAAAAATCAACTAATATAACTTCATCAAAATTTAAAGCTTTGGCTCTTTAGAAGACATTACTATGAAAATTAAAAGATGAGACAATAACAATAACTAGAAGAGAATGTTTACAAAGCTTGTTTGTAAACAATGTTTACAAAATTCTTTGTAAAGAATGTTTACAAAAATGTTTATGTCTTGAATATATGAAAAGATCGCTTATGATTCAATAAGAAAAAGAAAAGAAAAGATAAATAGGCAAAATCTTTGAACGGGCACTTCACCAAAAAAAAAAAAAAAGATATGTGGGTAACTAATATCATATGAAATATTTATTAGTATCAGTAGTCATAAGGGAAATTAAAACTTACAATGAAATATTTCTCTCTATGGTAGAATGATTAAAATTAAAAAGATTGATCATTGCCAAGTACTGAAGTGTTGATATGGAGAAACTGGAACTCTTAAACACTGCTATAATGTCATGCCACAGATTGAGAAGCATATAAATAACAGAAATTTGTATCTCACAGTTTTGGAAGCTGGGAAGTCCAAGATCAAAGCGCTGGCAGGTTTGGTAGGCGGTGAGGGCCTGCTTTCTGGTTCATAAAAGCCATCTTTGTACAGTTTCCTCACATAGCCAGAGGGGTGATGTAACACTCTGGTCTTGTAATCCAATTTCTGAGGATGGAGCTTCCCAAAGGCTCCCCATTCTAAAATCATCACCTTAGGAATCAAGCTTGTAACATATAATTTTGGTAGGAAACAAACATTCAGATTATATCAACTATTTTTGAAAACAGCTTGCCAGTTTCTTAAAACCATATGCCCTAATCGTTCTACTCTTTGGTATTTAATCAACAGAGATAAAGTGTGTGTGCGCCCACACAAAGATCTGTACGTGAATGTTCATAGTAGTTTCACTTGTAATAGCCCCAAACTGGCAACAATTCACATCTGTCATGGATAAACAAATTGTTAACCTGTGGATAAACAAATTGTGATATATCTATACTGTGGAATTATATTCAGCAAGAGAAAGAAAATTATATTTGGCAACATGAATGAAGCCAGGCAGCCCCTTCTCCCACTGGAAAAAAAATAGATACAAACTGCATGATTCCATTTATATAAAATTTTGGAAAAGAAATGAATCTATGGTAACAGAAGGTAAGTCAGTATGAGTGAATCAGAAAGGATACATTATAAAGAGACAAGAGGAAACTTCTGGGTATGGTGGAATCAAACTTTAAGTATGTGCACTTTAATATGTGCCAATTATACCAGCTTTGAACATGTTTTAGAATCTAGAGAGTAGTCAATCTTTGTAAACGGCACCATTGTCCCAACTGATGAAAGATCTACATCTAGTCTCCGGTTTTAGATTTTTCTGACGGTTTGATTCCAACCACATCATTAGACATACCCTGCTGATAAAACATTATTGCATTTTCTCAGGTGAAGCCTTTATGCTCGCGCCTAAAATGATTCATTGATCCCACAGAACAAATCATATTCTTTGGTTGCTGTTGAGAAGTGTATGTGACAGAATTTGATATGAAGTATGCTTCTTTGAAACCTGGGAAAGTGATGGTAAGGAGGAGACTGATGTCATCCCTTGTAACAATGTGGGACTGTTGCTTTTTATCACAAAGAATCTAAAATACATACACGAAAAGCCAGCTGGAGTTTGCAGTTATGAGGGTGAAAGAGCATAAGGGCTGACATGCAAAAGCAGTTTTCAATGACTTTATAACTGTTAGGGATTTCATAACTGTGTGAGAAAGCTGCCCTTGCTCCTCTGATCATGAGTAAGGAAGGAAAAGAGCAGAAATGTCACTCTTGACCGAATATGAGACCACTGTGAGAAACCAGGACTGGATGTTCCCATCCCATTCCCGATTGAGTCATGAGCAAGCCTAGAAGTTAAGAAGGATTTAAACTTTCTCATCCTCAAAACGGAGGACCTGGGGCAATGGTATTCAGCTTCACACTAGAATAACCTACAGGACTTTGCAAAAATAACATCTGGATCTTGGTTGAGACGTATTAAAGTGGAATTCCTAGGAAAAAGAACCCAGGGATTGGACTGTTTTAAGATCCTCAAGGGATTCCAAAACAGCTAAGGAGACAAGGCATCAATAGTGTATTCTGTGGTAGAATAACCAATTGGAAATTTGTTTTTTGTCTCATAGACTTTCATAACCTTAGAAGGAAAAAAAGTAGCCAATCCCTATTCCTGTACCAGCACCCCATTCCTTCTATCCTTATTGTCTTTTTGTCTGAACTTTCTTTAAAAGGAATAATAGCTAGCAACTCCTTCTTTCCCACCCTTCTCCCTTCCCCACCCCGCTCGTTCCTACTGTGTTTCCGAGTGAGAGCTGAGGAAAAACAGTTCTTTGCTTTAGAACAGTGATCCTCAAACTTCAATATATCAAAACCACCTGGTGGTCTTGCTAAACCCTAGATTTCTGGGTGTCAGCCCAAGTTTCAGACTCAGCAGGTATCAGGCGTGGCCAGACAATGTGCTTGTCTAACAGTCTCCTTGGTGGTGTTGATGCTACCGGTTGGGAAGACATTTGGGGAATCACTGTTTTAAAGGGTTTGCATGATTAGGTTGAGTTTCTTAACAGTGGAAGAGATGGGGTTCATTTAAAGAAAAAGAGAAGAAGAAAAAAAAAAGGAAGAGGAGGAGGAGACGACACCAGAAGGTCCTGAACCTTAGG
>PVHX01015187.1:13697-47818 GCA_004024805.1 Geosciurus inauris
GTACTGGGGATTGAACTCAGGGGCACTCGACCACTAAGCCCCATCCCCAGCCCTATTTTGTGTTTTATGTAGAGACAGGGTCTCACTGAGTTGCTTAGCACCTCGCCATTGCTGAGGCTGGCTTTGAACTCGCGATTCTCCTGTCTCAGCCTCCCTGAGTGCTGGGATTACAAGCGTGAGCCACCGCGCCCGGCTGACCCATCTTGATGTCTCTTCAACTTAGTCATTAGTCAAAGGAGCCTTAAGTGAGGTCTAATTTGATTTAGGAAAAATTAGTTAAATTGATTTTTTTTGTCCTCAGAGTACTGTGAAGTATTACAGACATGTTTCATATCTTCTGCTGAAACAACCCCCCACTTTCTCTTTAACTGGGAAGCATGGTTGTTATTCTAATTACAGAAGCCCCTGGAGCCAAGGTAAAAGTCTGGGAAATGAATGCCTCCTGCACATTAAGAATGACAGTCATCATGTCAGGAGTGTACAACATGGAGAGAACTGCAGAAGCATTTGAAACTGAGTTTCCAGATGACTGCAGGGTATTCTAACTGGAAATGGCTTTCTTACTGTTAAACGGATGTTAGTGGTTAGGAAAGAATTAGAGTTAATGACTCATTTATGGGTTAAAGCTGCATATAATTTTCCAGGCACTATGTCAAGAGCTTGGGATACAAAGATGGATTATGCATGACTTCAGTTCTCAAGCCTTACTCAGTTTCAAGGATGGGGAGTTGTTTATTATCGTGTTTAAAGACAGTAATAAGCACTACAATGAATGTTCGTGCAAAATCCTATGGAAACACAGAGTAATTAATTGTCTCTTGGTAACACTGGAAATAACAAAATTTGTCAAAGAGAAAATAATATCTGTGTTGAATCTTCAATAAGTAATAGTTTAGACAACAGGGATGAGAGAGAAATGTTCATCTGAGCAGAAAGAATGTGGTGGACTAGGAGAGAGAGATTGCTTCAAACTTGGGGACTGACTAGTGGGCTAGTGTCGGTATAGCTCAGTGTTGGGGTTGTTAGTTGGTGGAAAGGGGTTGATAAGAGAGTTCAATAGAGGGTTGGACCATATTGATAAAATTCCATATTCATCTTCAGCTGATATGAGCAAGTATAACAACAGAGTTTTTAAAAACTATTTATATACCTTCATACATACTAGCTAACCTCCTCCCCAAGTCCTTTGAGTTAACCTGTCCCCAGGTATTCTATTCTCTCCACCCATATACCTATGATCCAGCAACCAGATGGTTAATGCCTAACATAGCAAGGGCTCTCCATACATTTCTCTCTTCCTGACTTTAACATTTCCATACTTATTTTTTGAATGTGATTTATTGATCTTCCTCCAGTAACTTATTAGAAGTTTATATCATTAATGTTTAAACTTTCTTCTTTTAAAAAATATGCAAATACAGCTATAAATTTCCCTCTAAACACTGCTTTGGTTGCATCCCACAAATTTTGACTTGTCACATTTTTATTATGATTTAGTTTAAAATATTTTATAAATTCATTGTTAATTTCTCTTCAACCCATGGATTGCTCAACATATGTGGCTTAACTTTAAAACATTGGGAACTTTCAGTTATCATTCTTTTACTGATTTCTAGTTTAGTTCCACTGTGTGCAGAGTACATGTACACTAGGATTTCAATCCTTTGAAATTTGTTGAAACTTGATTTTGGCCCAACACGCTGTCCCTTTGGTGGATGTTCTTATGTGCACTTGAAGAAAGTGTGTGTTTTCTGGTTGCAGAGAACAGAGCATCGAACTTAGCAATACAATGAGCTCCTTCTGGAGTTTTGATTAAAACCTTGGACTAACTCAGATTTTTCATACCTTGGTGGAAATCAGTGGCATGGTGTGAGACAGCCCTGTAGAGAATACCTCATGGTATTGAAAGATCAAGGTCTGCCAGCAACCATATGGGTCAGCTTAGGGAAATGGAGATGAGTATATAGATTAAGGAATTTTTTTTTTGTTTTTTTTTCTTGGACTTTTTATTTTTGTGTTTTTTTAAATAATAATAGAACCTACAAACATACTAGGTTAGATTAGATTGTATATAAAGGCAAATTTTTAATAAAGAATTATTCTTGGGTTTTTAGCTTGAATAGTAATGCTGTTAACTAATACTGAGAAAACTGAAGGGAAATCAGCAAACGTGGATATATTAATAGCAGAGGAATAGATACTAGGAGTTCTGAGATCAAATATATAGAAATACATACAGATTTGGGATAATAAGAGTATCAATTATACTGGTCTGTGAGCATTAGGTGAGTTGATGCAAATAAAAGTCTTTGTAGTGCATAGTCATTTTCTATAGTAGTTCAGATTGTGTCCTTCAAAAAAATATGTTCAAATCCTCCCCCATGGTACCTGTAAATGTGACCTTATTTCAAATTAGGATCTTCACAGGTGTAATTAGTTAAGATGAGGACATACTGGACTAGGGTATCACTTAATCCAATGGCCGGTAGCCTTCTAAGAAGAGAAAACAGAAATACAGACATATTCCAAAAAGTGATAATGCTCTTTGAGACAGAGACAGAGTTAAAGTGATACAGCTACAGACCTAGGGATGCCAAGGATGGCCTTAGACCACCAGAAGCTAGGAGAGAGGCTGGGGATACATTCTCTTCAAAACCTACAGAAGGAACCAACCTTGCCAATATCTTCATTTCTGAGTTCTTGGCTCCAGAACTATGAGAATGAATTTTTGTTGTTTTAAGCCACTCAGCGAGTTGCAATTTGCTACAATCCTAAGAAACTAAACCAATGTCCAAACGATGAAAATGGTTGTCATTGTTGCCATTATTATTCATCTATTATCATTGTTGTTGCTTTTGTTATATGTCCAAATGCCTAACACTTTGCTTTGCCTGGAGTAGGAACTCAGTTCACAATTATGGTAGAATAAAAGATTGGTGCTAGGTACATGCAGATTAAAAGAAGTAATACAGACTGAATAGCTTCTGCAGCGCTTCATAAGGATCTTGAAAGAATGGTTTCTCCCTGCCCCATCTGAAAATCCATTTTGCCCACAGAGTCCTAGGATCTAGATATTCTAATTGCAATAGTCCTTTTTTATCCATGGTTTCACTTTCCATAGTTGCAGTAACCCACTGTCAACCACACTCTATAAGTATTAAATGGAAAAACCAAGAAGTCACCAATTTGTAAGTTTTAAATTGTGTGCCATTCTGAGTAGCATAAGGAAATCTTGCGTCACTCTGCTTCGTCCCATCCAGGATGAGTCATCCCTTGTCTAGTATTTCCATGCTAGGTGAGCTATGCACCCCTTAGTCACTTAGCAGCCATCTTGCTTATGAGATTGACTGTTAGAATATCACAGTGCTCATGCCCAAGTATCATTTATTTGACTTAAAAATAACACAAAAACATGAATATGTTTTTTATTCATATCACCAGTCATCATTTTTGAAGTCTCATCTCAATGCCTTTTGGGCATTGTCTTCTGCTTGCCAACAAACCACAAAAAAACAAAAACAAAAACCAGAAAGAATGCTTGCGTGTTCTGCACATCTATCCTGGGTATTGCTTGCCCCTGCTGCCAATCATGTAAGCTTTGAATGGATGACCTTAAAACTGCCTAAAAACTTAGATCACGGTACACACTCCTATAACTCTCTTCTCCAGGCTAGTCTTCTCATTCAGCACCAGTCCACTCCAGGCCTGTATTCAAATCTCTCCCTTCATTTCCTAAAACACAGATAAATTCAGGTGGTGATGTTTAACACAACTTCTCTCAGCACTTGGAGACGTGACTCAGGCAGCAGTTTCTCTTGCGACTGGTCTTAGCTAATTCCTTCTATAGGAAACTCCAGCCTCAGCCAAACATCTGCACAGCCCAGAGTCCAGCTGTCCAACTGCCTCAACCAAGAGCCAATGAGGACTTCCCTTTCTCAGCCTAAGGTCCAAAGTATATGCATTGACACATGGAACATTCGTTTTCTTAGGGGAGAAAAGAAACATCATTTTTGGTCACAAGGAGTTGACTGCCTTCCTTGGGTTCAGTCAGGTTTATCACAATGGTTGGCATCAGACATTGCCCAGAACTCAAGAGAGTTAGTGTGTGAAGAGAGTAGGGCAAGGGGCCCGGATCTTCTACATAACAAAGGATATCCAACATCCTTTTGCAATATCTCAGGTTACACAGAGTCTTTTCTATGTTAAAATAGTAAGTTGTCAAAATTAAACATGTAAATTATTTTATTAGTCAGTGTTTGTATATCTTCATTACTTATATACATAATTATATAACCCATATCTATCCACATCAGGAGAATTTACAGAAAAGTTAGAGAAAGCTTAGGCTTTTCTGGACCTGCAAAAGGCCACAGATGACATTGCATTTTCCAAACTTAGTAAAGAAAACTAAACACATTCTTCAAAGTCTTATGCCCTTTAGTGATAAGCTCAACTAAACATTTTAAATTTTTTTTTTTAGTTGTTGATGGACTTTTTTTTATATGCAGTGCTGAGAATAGAACCCAGTGCCTCAGCATGCTAGGCAAGCGCTCTACCACTGAGCCACAACCTCAGTTCTCAACTAAACATTTTTGTTTTCTGCTTTTTTGTGTCTCTTTATGTTTTTATGAGTGTATTACACTTATACATAATAGTGGGGTTCATTTTGATATATTCATAAATGCATGTAACATAGTTTGCTCCATTTCAACTAACATTTCTATCTCTATTATCTGCATTCTGCTTGGTGAAGACAGTTTTGGATTTTTCTAAGCACTTGATTTTAAAATAGATATTTAAATGAAAATGTTCATCCTGATAATTTCTTTCAAAACAAACAAAAAAATCACAGAAGCCTCATCTTCACAAACTAACATTTCTTTCATGACCAAGACAAGCTTGAGTCTTCTTCATTTATGCTGGTTTTCCTTGAGTGATTTCACATGTTCTCTCTCATACATTTAAAGGCCAGTCTAGGGCTTATGAGGCTGAGTTTATGAGCTGCGCATACTCATGTTTCCAACTACCCACCATCTATGTCATATAAACAAGGTCCATGAGAAATCTCTTGATCTACCAAAATCTATCTTTTTTCTTTGTCTTTTATTCATTCTTCTTAGATATACATAATAGAGTGTATTTTAACATATTGTACATACATGGAGTATAATTTATCCTAATTAGAATCCCATTCTTGTGGTTATACATCATGTGGAGTTTCACTGGTCATGTATTGATATATGAACATATGAAAGTTATGTCCAGTTCATTCTACTGTTTTTCCTATTCCCATCCCCCTCTTTCCTTCATTCCCCTTTGTCTAATCCAATGAACTTCTATTCCCCCTGCTCTCCACATTGTGTGTTAGCATCCAAATTATCAGAGAGAATATTTGGCCTTTGATTTTGGGGGACTGGCTTATTTCATGTAGTATGACAGTCTTCAGTTCCATCCATTTACTGGCAAATGCCATCATTTCACTCTTTATAGCTGAGTAATATTCCATTGTGTGTATGTACCACATTTTCTTTATCCATTCATCTGTTGAAGGGCACCTAGTTTGGTTCCATTGCTTAGCTATTGTGAATTGAGCTGCTATAAATGTTGATGTGGCTGTGTCAATATAGTATGCTGATTTTAAGTCCTTTGGTATACACTGAGGAGTGGGATAGTTGGGTCAAATGGTGGTTCCATTCCAAGTTTTCTAAGGGATTTCCATACTGCTTTCCATAGTGGTTGTACCAATTTGCAGTCCCACCAGCAATGTATGAGGGAACCTTTTTCCCCACATCCTCACCAACATTTATGGTTACTTGTTTTCTTGATAATTGCCATTCTGATTAGAGTGAGACGGACTCTCTTATAAGCCTCTAGAAAATTCTTGTATCTACCATTATGTAACATGTCACTCTGTGTAAAAATTACCTGTTTATCCATTCATCTGTTGAAGGGCACCTAGGTTAGTTCCATTGCTTAACTATTGTGAATTGAGCTGCTATAAACATTGATGTGACCGCATCAATATAGTATGCTCATTTTAAATCCTTTGGATATGTACCAAGGAGGGGGATAACTGGGTCAAATAGTGGTTCCATTCCAAGTTTTCTGAGGAATCTCCATACTGCTTTCCAGAGTGGTTGCACAGTTTACATACCCAAATCTTTTTTTTCTCAAGTTTTCCATGACACTAAATTTCTATTAGCTAAGTAGGATGAAGTCATATTTCATACCATTTTTTTCTCTTACTTTTGACCCCCTCCAGCCCATCACCATGTCCTGGTGATTCTCCCTTCCATATGTCCCCAGAGAGGACTTCTTTCCATCCTGACAGCTACTACTGTTAGGCTGTCACCATCTCCCACCTAGACTGCTCAGCAGACTTTTTCCAGGCTCCCAGCGCACACCATGGTTGGCTTCCAGTCTTTCACCATTCAGCAATCAATGTCAACTTTATAAAGTAGAAATTGGATTGCATAATTCCCTGCTATCTTAACTTAAGCTCCCCCAAATCAGATTCAGAACCAAAATATTCAAGTGAAAGTAGTTTATTCAGAACACAGGAAGTGAAATAGGGAAGTAAGATAAGTAAGGGAAGAAATTCATTAAAAGGTCTATTGTCAAGCAACTCTGCCAACTGAGGGTTCATCTCTAAATTCTGGGAAATAGATTATATGAACATCTGAATTATTCTGCCAAAGGGATAAGGAATATAGGGCATTTATACATCAACTCCCATCAGATCGCTTGTAAGCCCCTCTGTGATGTGAAAGTAGGAGGTTAAATTCCTCCTCCTCCAAGGCTGCCTCACAGGCATGCAAAAGCATGTTCTACTTGCCATGGAAAGGCTAGGGAGAGTCCTTAGGGCTGGTACTTGAAAGTCAAGCTAGCAAGCAGAGAAATGATATGAGCTGAGGGGAGAAGAGAGGGATTCCAACAGGGTCTACCACACCTTCTTAAACCCCTCCAGCAGACTCCTGAGGTTTTCTGAATGTGATCTTCGCTCTCAATTGTGGCCTCCCAGGCACTTCTCACCAGTCTCTTCTTGAGTCGCTCCCCCCAACATGGACTTCCATGCAGGATTAACTTTGGTTCTTTGCTCTTTGCCTGTTGGAATGACCTGCCTAAATCAGTTGGTCAATTATTAGAGTAAGAGAATTTTAAACTACTTTCAGACAAATTACCCTGTTCTGTCTTCCTTTATTAAAATATCCTATTAGATCTGATGAAGACAAACTTGAATCCATGTTTTTCTCTCACTGTCTTCAATGTCGAAAATGCAGATGACCTTCAGGAGAAGCTGGTACCCTTTGCCATGGAGCTACACATGTGTCTGACCCAGGACTCAAAAAGTTGAAGAAAAAGAACTGGTAGGAGGTAGAGGAGCTACAATCCCAGCTGTTGCCCAGTGCCAGCAAAGTGAAAAGCTGGTCATTGCAGATGTGAGCAAGCCAGGGCAGTGCCCGTTTCCCTGCACAGAAAAGCTCCAAACTTGCCCTCTAGCTGTGCTTCTCTTAAGTCCTTCATGGTGACACTAATTTGTGCAAGATTCTTCCAGGCATGCAAGATGGCTTTCGGCTTACTATTTGCGTGTGTAGAAGCAGTCCTAGTAGCTTCTACTTGGTCTTTCCCACCACGGTAACCTTCATTGTTAAATCAGGAAAAACATTTGGGGATTCTGCCAGTTGTTGAATATTTCAATTATACAGACGCCAGTCAACAAGTCTGTTCTGTGCTTATACATGTCACCAATAATAATGACACACATCTTCCTTGAAAGAGGATGGCTCCTTTTTAAATGTGAGGAGAAATGTGCACAGAGAGCCACAGCATTCATGCATGCCTTGAGAAATGTACTGACCAAGGTTCTATAATCATGGAGAGAGGAAAGAAATTAAATCTACTTCTCAGAGAATGCGGGAAGTCCTCCCCAAAATGGTAGCATTTTGCTTGGGCTTAAAGTACAAGCAAGACAGTAATATGGTTAAAGAGGGTAACATTTGCAAGAATATCTTTAGCGAAGACAGCACCAACCTAGGAAAACAAAGATTGGCCTTGTGTGTAGCCAGTGATACAATTTGACAATCAGATTAGTGGTCTGGGGGATGAAGGGAAGGGGAAATGGTTGATTTAAAATCAGACCACTGAAAAAGATATCCCATTTTTTTCTTTTTTTCACAAGGTTGATCTTCTTGAACAATATCATCAAATTATATATCACTTAATTTTCCAATAAGAATTTATGTGGTACATTAGATGATTTTGATATTTTAACAGGACACCTAAATGGTATTTGATCATGACTGATAAGCCTCTCTCCTTGAAATATTCATTTTTCTGTTTGAGGAAAACATAGCTCATTCTTTTAAGTTAAATGGTTTAAAATATCTTTTAAGTCTTATCTGGGAAAAGGATTTTTGCTTCTATAACAGAGCCTTAGTTAAGTGATACTATAAATTCCTGCCCATGATCTGTGTTCTTTTTCTGGTCTGAGAACAGACTCGGGAATGAAGAGGTTTCTAGGTGTGCTGGCATCTGGCCACACTCTCTGAAGTTCACATGTGGGAACAACCTCCTCTGAGGGCTCAGACTGAGTCCTGTCTAATCCCACAGTCCCTCATAGTACATGGCTCTCATAGTCAAACAGGAAGGAAATATCACCTGTAGGGCTTAAATATGATTTTAGGAAAGCTTAACAAGATCCCCCTTCTCAATGTCCTCTTTACTTCCAATCACAGTGTATGACAAACAGCACTAGAGATCATTTCTCTTTGGGATTTACTTACTTTTTTACATGAAAGATTAGAACTAAAATGAAAGTTGGTCCAGAGGTTCTCAAACTTGGGGAAAATCAGTGTCTCCTAGAAGAATATTTGTTTGAAATATAGATTCTTGGGCTCCTGTCCAAGCCCACTGAGAATCAGAATCTCTGTTGATGGTATGAAGCTGTGGGGAGGCCTATAAGCCATATTTTTAGTACACTTCTGTGGGTTTTGATGTATTCTACTCAACACCTACCTTACAATAATCAAGAACTTTCCTTAAGCAGATGAGGAACCTCAGGCCCAGAAGTGTCACTTGCCTGAGGCATTATCTGGTAACTTATGGTCAGGCCCCAGATTGCTCATTTCCAAACAAAGATGGCCTAGCCCTGGGTTTCTCATTTTAATATTCAACAGTCTTTATTAAAGTGCCTGTTGGAAGAATTTGAAGCTTTATTGGGAGGCATCTACAAAGTTCTAAAGGCACAATCCTTCTCTTTTGAAGTTTCCTTCACTTCCAGGATGAGCTTAGTCTAACCAGCAGCAGGATGTCTGGTTGTGGGTCAGGCCTCTGAGTGACCTGGAGGCTTCCTCAGCATAGTAGTGATGGAGGTGGCATTCAGAACAAGACTAGATGGCTCCAGTGAAGATAGACATCAGAGCAGCCACTGTGTCAAGGACCAGGTGCCCTGAATTCCTTCTCCACCCAGACAAGTCCAGAGAAGTCTCAGCCATAATGTATGAGCCAGAGCCTCTGGTTTCCTGGGAGTGGTCTGCTTGCTAGTCTGAGCAATATTTAGGTAGAATTTCTATAATAATATTAGCTGTTCTGCTATAGCTTAACTGAAGAGCATTTAGAGAAAAGACTAGGCATTAACACTCAGATATGTGTATATAGCAAAAGAAAGTATAATATTCTATTTCTCTGTACATACTTCCAATTCCTACCCAAAGGCCAGGCCCTTTGAATTGTTCTCCTAGAAGTGGGAATGGGTTCACAATGGATCCTTTCCTAGTCTCCTGCTCGATTCTCTTTCTAACAAATGATCTATGTTTAGATCAGAGGTTCTCAATACTGGGGAAGGAGGGGATGTTTTCCACCAGGGAGCATTTGGCAATGCTCAAAGGCATTTTTAGTTGTCACAATAGAAGTGAAAATTGTTTCTGGATTCTAATGTACAGGCCAGGAATGCCAGTGTACACTATGAAGGCCAGTCCCCCACAAGAGAGAATTATCTAGCTCAAAATGTCAACAGTTCCAAGGTTGGGAAACTGTAATTTAGACTTAAGTGACTGCTCAGGTCAGCAGTGCAACCTAAGGACCTACCAGGTTCAAACTTGACTTCATTCTTTTTGTTAGGCAGTTATTTGACTCTTTCAGCTTATTGCATAGATTTCCAAAGAGTAAAATGTTGGTCAATATCTCTGAATTTCATCCTAATTCTGTCTCTGACATGCCAACAGAACTCGGGTACACTCTTGTACCTCTTCCTGACTCAGTTTCTACTCTCAGCTATTCAGTGAGAGTAACTGCTTAGTTGTTTCAGTATTCTCTTCTTCCGGTATCTGCCTCTTGAATGACCCCTTGAGGTTATTAATGGTCTCCCCATCTGTAAACCCAGTTCACATTTTCTGTTCTTGTCTTCCTTGACCTCTCAGCAGCATTACTTATGATCTTATTTTCTCTTAAATTCTGTGGCTACTATGTTATGTGCTCCTTATTTTCCCCCTACCCCTCTAGTTCTAATTTTCATTGTAATATATAAGCTTGCCAATCTCTACCAGATATTTCAATCTTAGAGTTCCTCCAGACCCAGTAATTGATCCTTTTCTCTTGACAGTATCATCAATGTCAAAACTTCAATTGTCCACTATTTGCTGTTGACTCACAGATTTCTATCTGCAATCTAGACTTCTTTTCTGAGTTAAGATCCAAAGATCCAATTGTCTACTTGACATCTCAATTTAATGGCCTTTTAGACATTCACAGAATCATAGGTCTGTCCAATCTGAATTTATCATCTTCCCTGCATCTCACCCTCTCAGCATCCCTATCTCAGATGTGCAAACTAAAGGATTCTAGATTTTTCTTTACCTACATCCCTTATATGCAATCCACCACCATATACTTTCAAGCCAGCTTTTAAAAGATCTATGTAAATCTTGGGGAGAGGTCAAAGGTCAAGGGGATGGAGGTGAGAAAAAAATAAATAACATATCTATGTAAATCTCTTTCTGACCTGTGCCACCCTAGCCTAAACTACAGTCATCTCTGCCCTGAAATCTTGCTGTAGCTTTCTAATGGACTTGATTAACATCGATTTCCATCCATTCTTGTCCCTTCCATTCTACCCACCACACCACAACTAGGAGGATGGTTTAGAATCAACATTGATCTTGTTGCTCCTCTGCTTAAGAATCTCCAGTGTCCTAGAACTGCTCTAATGTTAAAATCATAATTCTTTGGTCAGGTGTAATTTGACCCCTGCCAGCCTCACCAGCCCATCTAGCACTGCTCACTTGCTCTCCCTGTGTTACAGAACTATCTTCTTTCTGTCTTACAAAAGCACCAAGCTCCTTCCTGCCGGCATCTTCACTCATGCTGTTCCTTCCTCCTAGAATGCTCTTTCTTTCCCATCTCTTTTCCTCCTCCCTTACCTGGTTACTGAATATCTATTCTTCCAAGATTCTGTAGTTTATAAGACACACCATTTATTAACAATTTTCTAGGGAGAAATAACATTTTTAAATACACATATGGCAATTGGAAATCGATAATGAGTTTTTGAATATTTAATTTGAAAATATGTGATGCTTACAATTAAATAATTATAATCAGAAAGAGTGAAAAGTTTCTTCCTTTTAAGTGGTTTTATAGCTTACTATTTTACTTGGTTTTCTTTCTTATTGTAACCATGTGTTAGTCAACTTTTGGTGGCTGTGACCTTAGTACTCAGCAAGAACAACTTAGAGGAGGAAACGTTTATTTTTTTTAAATGTTTATTTTTTTAGTTGTAGGTGACAGAATGTCTTTATTTTTATTTTTATGTGGTGCTGAGGATCGAACCCAGTGCCTTATGTGTGCTAGGTGAGCACGCTACCACTGCGCCATAATCCCAGCCCCAGGAAACGTTTATTGTGGCTCACCATGTCAGAGGTTTGGTCCATGGTTAGCTGACTCCATTGATCTAAGCCCAAGGTCAGGCAGACTGTCATGATGGAAGGACATGGCAGAGGAGAACTGCTCATGTCATGGTGGATAAGAAGTAGAAAGAGAAAGGGGGAAAGGGGCTGCAGAAAAGATGAACCACCTCTCCAGAACATGCCCCCAGTGATTCATCTCCTCTAGCCTTGCCCCATGATTTAGTCAGTTTTGTCTTGCTCTGACCAATATACCTGACTAGAACAAAATAGAGAAGGAAAGGTTTATTTTAGCTCATGGTTTCAGAATTTCATTCCATGTTCACCTGAGGCAGAACCTCATGGCAGAAGGGTGTGGTGCAGGAAAGCAGCTCAGGACATCATACCAGGAGGCAGAGAGAAAGTCCAGCTCACCAGGAACAAGATATAAATCCTAGAAACACCCCTATTCCCATGGCCCACCACCTCCAACCACACCCTACCTACCACCCATTTGCAACTCTCATCATTTCACCTTCAAACATTCCCCTTAGTAACACAGGAGTTTTGAGAGACACCTCATATCCAAACTATAACAAACATACAACTCATAAATATTTGTCTCACTTGTTAGAATGTGAGCTTTAGTAGGTGGCATTTACCACTAAATCCCTAGTTCATAGTGCAGTACCTAGCACAAAGTTGGTTCTCAATAACTATGTATTGAATGAGTGAACAATATATTAAGATGGAGCAACATGTTTAATTCAGAATTGCTTCATTTCTCCTTATGTGATGTTCAAGTCAGGCTTGTGTATACTTGTATAGGTTTTCTATTGCTACTGTAACAAATTGGTATATAAGCAGTGGGTCAAAATGAAACAGTTATCCTCTCACAGTTCTAGGGATCAGAGGTCTCAGATCAGTTTCACTGGAGTAAAGTCAAGGTGTCAGCAGAGCAGATTACTTCTTGAGGCTCCAGGGCAGACTCCATCTCTTTGCTTTTGTCAGTTTCCAATGGCTGCCTGTATTCTTGGCTAGTTATCCTCCATCTTCAAAGAGCATCACTCGAGTCTCTGCTTCTATATCACACCACTTTCTCCTCTGCTTCCTCTTGCCTCCCTCTTCTATGAACTCTTGTGAATATATGGAGCCCATATGTATACTCCATGACCATCTTCCTCATCTCAAAAACTTTATTTTAATCACATTGCAAAGTCCTTTTGTCTATATAAAGGAATATCCAAAGGGCCCAGGGATTAGAATGTGGACATGTTGGAGGACATTATTGAGCATACCATCCACTCCTGTATTGAAAAATTTGGAAGAGTTAGAGCCAAGGTGGGAAATTAAGTATGGACCAAAAGATGTCACATGAGAATCAAGAAACATACGGTATAGACCTAGTGTGATTACTTCACAGCAGTGAGATGCTGAATAAATCCCTTCATTTATTCAGGCCTCTTCTGCAAAATGCCAGGACCCAAGCCTATGATTTCCTGAATTCTATGATGGTAGATTCCCAGCAGTTATATGCTTGAGTATGCTTTTACTCTGTCCTCACTTCTGACTTCACATGGCCCACATGGGTTCAGATATACAAAGCAGCCCAGGAAAAGATTTCGAGATTCCATCCTGCCTCTATGAAGGAGAAAGTGCTTCTTATTGTTAGCAAGATTTTTCTTCAGTCCCCCATCATATTCTGATGTCAACTTCAGGGAGAAATACTACAGAAAAACAGACTGCAATATAACAAACCCTGAACCCTTCCCCCCTTGATATAAAAACAAATGAAAAAAATCTAAAACTGGAACAGCCAATCTAAGTACAGTATAACTACTTATTAACTACCTTCTTCTTAAAAATAAAAAGGGGAAGTGAAAAAACTAAAATTATCGTCCATGCATCTGACACAAAGTATTACATTCTAGATACCTTAGTCATATGCAAGACTAAACAAAAAAGAGTCACAGACACTACTAAATTGCACACTCACTTAGATTAACAGTTCCAGAAAGGATCAAAATAGAGGGCTTATGTCATAATGTTTCCCTCAGACTAGCTCAGTGCCAAGCCAATTGGCCAATGAGTTTGAGATGAATTGAATCAGTCTCCTGTAATATTCTTCACAAAGTGTGAATGGTTTTGTGACTTGGGGAAGATCGAGTATATAAGTTCTTGGATGGGACTAGAAGCACTGAAAGAATGAAGCTGTGTATGAGGGAGTTAGGGAGTGTTGGTAAAATTCCACAGATAAATGGCTTTATGTGTGTGCCCTAGGCTTCCTCAATTTTCAGTAGCTTCTTGAAATAAAACAATAGATCTTTTTTTTGATGGACACAATCAATATCTTTATTTTATGTATTTATTTTTATGTGGTGCTAAGGATCAAACCCAGTGCCTCACATGCTAGGCAAGAGCTCTACCACTCAGCCACAACTCCAGCCCCCAGTAGAGATAAAATTTGATGGAGAAAGAATTAATTTAAAGAAAAAAAAACGAAGTGAAAAGTGAATGTGAAGATGAGGCATTTAGCACAGGGATAAGAGGTGTGAGCAGAAGCAACCCTTGGATTGGAAGCATCAGGGCAGGGCTCATCTTCAGATAAGAACTGATCACAGGAGGCTGTTTGGTTTGGTTTTTACTGAAGCCCTGGCGCCCTCTCCAGGGAAGACTGAGTGGTCGGCGTTTAGAGCGGAGCGTGTTCTCTTGGGAAGAACTGCGTTCTGGCTTTGGAATCAAGATTGTTTCCTTTCCTGTTTAGAGTATCGCGTTTCTTTTTCTTTCTTTCTTTCTTTTTTTTTTTTTTACTAAGTGTTCTTTTAAAACTCCTCTGCTTTAAAATTATTTAATCTTGTAGAGTCGGGAGTTCTGCATTACCTTAGGAATGAAGACAATTGCTGCATGCTTGGGCTTAAGATACTCTGATTTCAGTTTAATCCCTGACAGTGAAGAAAGCTTTTCAAATTCTTTGAGTCTTTCCTTAAAAGTACAATTTAAGGAAATTTAACCTTGTCCGAGCAGCGGAGAAAACCAACTGTCAGAGCAGTTGACCTGACATTTCAGTAAATCACAACTTGAGAAAAAATTCAAAGGTTTCCCACTCATTCCTTTAGGAGAGTCCTTAGAATTTACTGCCATTTGTCTGAAAAAACATCTGATAAAGAGTTCTGATTTTAATAGTAGTGGAAATAGGGGAGTGAATGGCCCACAATCAACTCGAGATTATCCTCTAGTGTCCTTCGATAGCTCAGTTGGTAGAGCGGAGGACTGTAGAGATTATCCTCTATCTCATCTGCATCTAGATAAAGGAGTTGGAGGCATGTGTGACCAATGGAGGAGGAGCTTCTGATGCAGGGCTAGACAGGTGGTATTTTAAAATACGTGAAGTTGGCAACCAATTATATGCTCAGTTTAGCTTCATTTTTCAGAATACACCAAAGTATGGGCAACACTTGTGCCCTGATTTCCTCTAGTTGAAGACCCTTTGAAAATTCTGACAGTCACAGGTAAGTGGCCAGTTAATTAAAGAAGGGGGCGGAGCTTGTTTTGTGCATTCACTAAGGATCTGCCATCTGATTTAGGCATGAAAAGAGATCACCATCCTCACTTTTAAAAGGGAAGTAGGCAGGAGACAGCACGTTTTTAGAACCAGCCTTCATCAAATGAGATACTTTCAGTGAAAAAGCAGAGTTATGAAGAAGGAAGAAAAAACTTCTGGTCATAGTTGATTAGAAGGAAGAAACGCACATCAGAAAGGGCGATCTCCAGCAACACAGGGAAATAAAGGGTTATGACCATTTCCTTCTGAAACTTTGAAGAGGGAAAGGGAAGTTGCCAGTGGCCTCTGCCTTTGGCCCGCCCCTCCTCCGCCCGGGGAACCAAGCGCCGCGGGGTTCAGCACCTCGGAAAGCGCCCCCTCTCTCGGCGTAGGGGATTACGCATGCTCCTTGGGGCCGGCTGCTGCTGCTTTGTGGGTGCCAATATAACTCGGGTAAGCATCTCTGGTAACTCAGTGTGAATTACCAATCATGGAGAGACGGAGACACCTACAGACCTTCAGGTAGTAAAGAGAGAGGTAGACGTTACTTCCTGTTCTCTACCTTTCCTTAAAAGGTCGGAAACCTTATTCGAGCAGCGGAGAAAACCAACAGAGGTATTGGAAAGAAAAGGAACCTGCCGGTAATCGTGCTTCTGAGCCGCCACGTGGGTTATGCGCCAGTGCTCAAGTGACAGCGGGAAGCAAAGGTGGAAAGCCTTGGGCGCGTACTAAGGACTCCGGAAACTCCAACCTTAGACCAAGAACCCTTGGACGCCGGTCATTTTTCTTGGGAACTGCGCTCCTCTGCTAAGTCCCATTTAAAGCAGACGCTGGGCTCAATTCCTGCGCCCAAATCTGCAGGTCGCGCGCGCGGGAGGAAATTGGCACGCAGTTCCTAGGCTCTATCTTCGGCGACTATTTAAAAGCCCCGGGACACGCCTCGCGTGCTCGCCTGGGGATCACTCCGCAGGCGAACTGTGCTTCCTCAGTTCTTATATCCCGGAATATGAACTAGGGGCACCTGCTCATACAGGTGGTTCAAAACAACCACGACAGCCACCATGAATAATGCAGCTGGAAGTGACGAGCTCGCAGAACTCTTCAATCTGATCCCGAGCCTCCTGGAGGCGGCCAACACGAGTGGCAACGCGTCGCTGCAGCTTCAGGACTTGTGGTGGGAGCTGGGGCTGGAGTTGCCGGACGGCGCGGCGCCAGGGCATCCACCCCGCAGCAATGGGGCAGGGAGCTCGGATGCAGAGGCCCGGGTACGGATCCTCATCAGTGCGGTGTATTGGGTGGTTTGCGCACTGGGGCTGGCGGGCAACCTCCTTGTGCTCTACCTGATGAAGAGCAAGCAGGGCTGGCGCAAATCCTCTATCAACCTCTTCGTTACCAACCTGGCGCTAACGGACTTTCAGTTCGTGCTCACTCTGCCCTTCTGGGCGGTGGAGAACGCGCTGGACTTCAAATGGCCCTTCGGTAAGGCCATGTGTAAGATCGTGTCTGTTGTGACATCTATGAACATGTATGCCAGCGTCTTCTTCCTCACTGCCATGAGTGTGGCGCGCTACCATTCTGTGGCATCGGCCCTTAAGAGCCACCGGACCCGAGGGCATGGCCATGGTGACTGTTGTGGCCAGAGCCTGGGGGACAGCTGCTGCTTCTCTGCCAAAGCTCTGTGTGTGTCTATCTGGGCTTGTGCTGCTTTGGCCTCACTGCCCAATGCCATTTTCTCCACCACCATCAAGGTGATGGGCGAGGAGCTGTGCCTGGTGCGCTTTCCTGACAAGTTGCTGGGTGGCGACAGGCAGTTCTGGCTTGGCCTGTACCATCTGCAGAAGGTGCTGCTAGGCTTCCTACTGCCCCTAGGCATCATCAGTCTGTGTTACCTGCTGTTGGTGCGCTTCATCTCAGACCGCTGCGTGGTGGGGACCGAAGTGGGGACAGCAGTGGCTGGGGGAAGCCTGACTGGAGCTAGCGCTAGGAGACGGTCCAAAGTCACCAAATCAGTAACCATCGTGGTTTTATCTTTCTTCCTGTGTTGGCTGCCTAACCAGGCACTCACCACATGGAGCATCCTTATCAAGTTCAACGCGGTGCCCTTTAGCCAGGAGTACTTCTTGTGCCAGGTATACGCGTTTCCCGTGAGCGTATGTCTGGCACATTCCAACAGCTGCCTCAATCCAATACTCTACTGCCTGGTGCGCCGCGAGTTCCGCAAGGCGCTCAAGAACCTTCTGTGGCGTATCACGTCGCCTTCGCTGACCAGCATGCGCCCTTTCACAGCTACCACTAAGCCCAAGCCAGAGGATCACCGGCTGCAGGCCCTGGCGCCTCTCCGCTCGGCCGCTGAACCTGACCTGCTCTACTACCCGCCTGGTGTAGTGGTCTACAGTGGGGGACGCTACGACCTGCTGCCCAGCAGCTCAGCCTACTGACATGCACTAAGGCTCAAGGAACGCGCGGTACAGCGAGGCTGCCTTCAGGGCGGGGAAGCGAGGGAGCAGATTACTGGAGGCAAGGCGGAGGGATGCTGAATCAAGAAGTAGGTGGGAAGAGGATGGAGAGACCCATGGAGCAGCAGCCTGTGAAAAGGCTTGGGGGCACTTCTGTGGAGAAGGAAGTCTGTGAAATCAGGCGAAGAGAGGGAGCAGGCAAAGGAGTGGAGATCAGTCCCTCAGGGTCGGGCCACCGAGGCTTGGCTCCTCACCAGCCCCAACCCAGAGTGCTCTCCTTATGCTGCTCAGGTTGTACAGTGTCATGTGGGGCGCCCAGGTGTAGAGAGGCGGCAAGAAAGTAGAGAAATTGGGCAAGAGGAAGTGAGGGTTAGCCAAAAAACAACTGGGCACTTACTCAGCTATTTTATGAAGTTCTTAATGGGGCCCCTATGGTGCATTCAGCCAGGAAAGCCACCCAGGGAAACCTTTCTTTTGAGCATTGACCCTTAAGACTCCAAAGGTCTTACTTGCTTTGTGACTGCCCTGGGAACCTTGAGTTTGGAGAAAAGAAATCCTTTTGGAGTTGAGGGAATGGAGGGACCCTGTTGACCCTTCCCTGGAGAAATGGTGAAGAAAAGGCACCCCAGTGCAGCCACGGTATTGTTTACCATCCCAGACAGGGCAAGCAGGCACAAGCTAAGCCAGACTGAAAGGGCCTGACTCCTGAGCTCAGATGTCACTAGGGGCACCTGACATCTGTCCTCGGTTTAGAATAAAGATCCTCTGGGAAGTGGATGTCACTGCACTGTGGGAGAGAGCAGTGTAATTAGGGGAGCTGAATAGAGAACTTTCTTTAGACTAGTGCCCAAAAAGGAAAAAGAGGACTCACATTCAGCATTCCCGGAAGCCTGGGTGCTCTAGATTCTCTGGAGAGCAGTCTGGGTGCCTGGAGATACCATTCTCTCCTCTGTCACTGCAGGTGAGCTGGACTCAGGAGCATCTTGAAAAGTCCTCCAGTTGTGTGTGTGTGTGTGTGTGTGTGTGTGTGTGTGTGTGTGTGTGTATAGGGGGTTCCTACAGCCCTTTCCTTCTCACTCTGGGAATTGGAATGCCACTTTGAGACTCTGGACCAGCAAGTAGAGGGATGACTCAGATTTCAGGTTGGATTAAAAGAGCAAGAAATGCTGTAGAAATATGCAGGGGCTTACTGCAGACCAGATTTTAGATTCCTAGGAGCTGGAGTTTGATCATTCAAGAGAATGTGTGGAATGGAAAGAGAATGGACGAGTAAAGTAAAATCTTATCCTCTTAAGGAACAAGAGGGAATCACCAGAATTTCACGTGTGAGATTCTTTATTGCTCATAGTATTGACATGAGAAGGTAAGATGTAGAAGATTACCTTAATAGAGTGGTATTTATTCTAAAGAGTGTATTGCTCATCAAGCATGCATAATGAAATTATTTCCTAACTTTTACACAGTCTGTGGGGCTGTCTCTGAAGAGCAACTTTTGTTGTTCATGACAGCTGTGTTATTGTAGCAGTTTAAGATGCTAAAAAGCTCACAGTGTCCTTTCTTGAGGCTCTTCTGAGAACTGAAATCAAACATCAGTCTACCTGCCCATCTGCCAGGATTGATAGAGATGCTGCTGTTCTCTTTAGCAAGTCGTTTTGGGATCAAGAAGCTGGTAATGCAGATACCAGGAGTGGTGTGGTGACTCTAATACAATAAATAATCACTAGAAAAACACGTCTGCTTAAATATCCTCTTCAACTGTAGAAGTGTTTAGTTTTGTTGAAAATTTCTACAGTGTCTGAAATTTAAGGATTAAAATGTGAGATCTACAACTCTGTCATCCCTCATCTCACTTTCTATAACACAACACGGTGGAATTGCTAAACATTCATATACCCTGCCACAAAAACCAAAACTGCCCATCTCAATTTGAGAGGTCTTGAGAAGTTAACTCTTTTTGAAAACAGAATAGTGCTTCTGTTTCAAAGTAATCAAATTAGCCTTTGTCCTTTAGAAAGAAGATCTATCAATAGTAGTATTGAATAGTAATCAGGCTAAGATTGAAACAGAAACTACTTTCATCTCTAAAATACAAATAAAGAGAAAACCAGTGTAGGAAATAACAAACAGTAGCATAGACATATACAACACTGATTTTAGACTCTTACTGAAAGGTTCTTATTACAGTAACTTAACATTACAGTTTTGACAATAAAGCAATGTGTGGGTAGCTTATAATTCTCAGGAAAGTGCATAAAAGAAGAAAAGGGATGAGAGGGCAAGGTTTTCATGAAAAACTCTGTCCAAACCCAAAGCTGAAGCCTTCTGAGAAAATGGCGGAAAGAATCAAAGACCATGACTTCTGTCCACACAAGGATGAGAGTCGACAAGGAAGTGGTCAAATCCATTGAAATCTATAGGACTCTTTGCATGCCTTTGTGCAAGGCTCTCTGTTGGGGGCTGAGCTCCTGCACATGAACTAGACACATTCTTGATTTCTACATTTAGAAGGACAGACAGCCAGTGATATGAGTGAGATAAGATAGGGAATAATGAATTGGAGACCATAGTAAGGCTAAAACAAAGTGCTGTGGGAATAAGGAGGAGCAGGTCAAAAACTTCTTGGTCAAAATAGTATTTGAGATGACCTTAGAAATATGGGTATAATTTAGGCAGAATGAGGGGGAGGTTGAGAAGATAGGTGGGACATGTGAGGCTGAGGAAGAGTGGTGACCAAAGACTTTGAGATCAGAATGTCAGGTGCTTGGTTGGGGAAGCAGGTAGCAGAGCAGTGTAGCTTCCCTTTCTCCTACAGGATTTCCCAGGATCTCTATTGAAAACATATGTATCCATGCATGTATTTTATTTGTTTGGGAATAGAATTATTTTGTGGTTAGACTGTGTCATCAGTGTACTGAGAATAAACACTTGGTTTCCAAGGATTAAAGACTTTTTAAAATTGGCATCTACCCACTCATTCAAACCTTGATATATTTGAGTTCAATGAATAAAATTTCAAAATTATGTGTGTATGTGTGTGCATGCGTGTGTAGAGGAGAGATAAAGAGAGAGAGGGAGGGGAAGAGGGAGGGAGAGAGGGAGAGAGAGAGGGAGAGGGAGAAGGAGAGGGAGAGGGAGAACATCAGCGTCTTCTATGGCTCCATTCCTCAGTCCAATATTCATTCTATCTAATATTCCAACATTGAGGTTTGATCAAATAACTTCACTTGTAATCAAAACTATGCCCTGTAGTTGGGTAGTGATGACTATGTTTCACTTCTTTAAGGGTCCAGGTAAAATAACCCTTGGCTATAGGTCATCTTCCCAGCTGGCCCATCCATTTGTTTCCAAATCTTCAAAACACCAGAAAAGTCCTTGAAGAAATGGTCAAGAAATAGACTGTACCCTGAAGATTTTCCATTTAAATATTCCAGAGTCCAGTAACATGTAGGGAAAGCAAGAGAGGTGGCTGGATACTGTTTATAATGCTGAGATCTGATTGACACCGGTCCTCTGAGCACTTGCTCATAATCATCCCATGCTATGGGGCAGGAAGCAGGTGTTTTCTCTGATCACTTTTCTAAGTCAGTAATGACCTCCCTTCCTCAAGGATGGATGATAGATATGTAGGGAGAAATATTGGGAGAGTTTGGGGTAGTTTTATATGTGCCCCCTAAAAAGAACAAGATGACTTCATTTAAGAGTGACTGTACTCATCAAATGCAAGGGGGTGGGGTGCCTGATTGAGGGGTAGAAAATGAGCAGCACACGTGGAGAAAAGGAGAGCAAGGCTTAGAGGCTGATAAGTAAAACAACAGCACACTTTGGTGTGGTAATTCAGCCCACCCAGTGTGGAAAGCACCAGGGATCTGGAGAGAATGGGATGACATGCAGAACCCGGGGTGCCTAATGTCAGATAAGGAAGCTACATGTCCTGCAGGTGATAGGAATGAGCTGTAGGCAGGAAAGAGCAGTTGCTTAACCACAAGCTCCCTGCCCTCTACCTCTTGTCAACTGCACACACACAACTAAAATGCCCAGAGTCATCTGGAGCAGCGGGTACAACATAAGTTCTGCCTCAGTTCTCACAAGCATCATAGCCGAGAAACAGCAGAGAGCAGGCTCTTTACACAAAAAGGCAATCATGAGAACTGCCGCCGCAGGTGGAAGTCCTAGCAGCAGCAGGAACAAGAGAGGAAGTGTGACTTATCAGGGATCCGTGTGCATTTTGAGATTATTGGAAAAATTGGGAAGGGACAGGGCACTGTCACACAGAGTAAGAGCCCATCCTTAGGCTGGTAGTCTCTGGTACTGCGGTTAAACCCGGGCAACCAGGGTCTGTATTTCATCATTAGAGAAACCTGTTCTGCCCCAATTCCTCCAGCCATGCCCCTCTCTGCAGGGCAAGGAGTGCCCCCCTTTCTAGGTTATTTTCCAGCACCCGGGACCCCAGAACTCCCTATCCAGATGTCTCTGAGTCTATTTACAAGCCTTGGTGGACCTTTGCTGAGTCCATCCTCCAGAGACAGAGTACATTGCTCTGTTTGTGCACCCTTAGGAATGAGGTGTGGCTGAGGGGTGGCTTGTTTGTATGAGTGATGGGTGGTGGTGGAGCGAGGGTGGCTATGGATGTGCTAATGCCAAGTGCACACGAGGACTCTCACAATGATGTACAGAGAGGAGAGTGGGAGGAGGAGGGAGGAAGCAGCGAGAGGAGGAGGGAGGGCCGACGGGCTGTGGACCTTGGGCTTCTCTTTATCTTTCTGTTCTGGCTCCTGCCAACATTAGGAGTGGGCCCATACCACCCACACCCTACAGTTGTGTGAAAGAGGAACCCATGCCTTCCCAAATCAGCCAGAGCATGCTTCCTCTTCACGGGCTTGCTCCCTCAAATGAGTCGACAGTCCACAATCTTGGACATGCTACTGAACCTATCCATGCTATGCATGAGACAAGCAAAAGCAACCCCCAAATCCCAAATGTCCCAGTTCTTAAAGACTCATTTCCTTTCTACAAGTTTCCTTTCAGCCCCAAAGAGTTTGGTCAGTTGAAATTCACCTGGAGCAATAACTACATTACCAGACTCTAAGATGAAGTAGGAAAGGAACCACATAATCTTTGTACCTTGTAGGAATGCGTGGAAAATTCTCCATCCTGTACTGGTCAGGCATATTGGGAGTTTTGTAGGTAAGCACGTAAGAAAGACAGGAACATGTATAGGGATGGGGCAATAGGATGATGTGCCCTTAGCAGCACTGATTATAGCTAGATACCGTTCATTGAACACTGAGCAATGCCATCCACTAGGCTGCATGCTATTGTATGGAAAGGGACTACACCCACTCATGAGTTGTATGGCTTCAGGTGAGTTACAAAATACCTTTCTGTCTGAGTTTCTTTCTTTCTTGTTTTTTTTTTTTTTTTTTTTTGGTACCAGTGATTGAACCCAGGGATGCTTAACCACTTTACCACTGAGCTACATCCCCAGCCCTTTTGGTTTATTTTGAGACAAGGTCTCACTAAGTTGCTGAGGCTGTCTTTGAACTTGTGATCCTCCTGCTTCAGCCTCCTGAGCTGCTGGGATTACAGGTGTGAGTCACCACACACCACTCAGATTTCAGTCTGAGTTTCTTTATCTACAAAATGGAGATCAGTAACAATACCCAGTCTCAAGGTTACTGGGTCAACAAGATTAAACAGAATAGTGGTAAGTACACTGTATGTGATATACATTATTAATCACCACAACTTCTGAGACAGGAGTTCTTATCCCAAATGTTTAGATGAGCAAGTGTAATTTAGGCAAGTTAAATAGTTCGCCATGGAGTAGCAAAATCAGGATTCAAAACCAGACATATCCCAAAGTTCATGGTGTTCCTATTAAACCATGCTCTCTCTCTAGGCTGCTCAAACTTCACCATGTGAGAGACAATTGAAGGGATATGGCTGGAGAAATACTACTTAGCTTGTGAGAGAGAAGATCATAGAATAACCCAGGGGCTTTTTCCTAAAAGACTTTCATATCCACACCACAGGATGAAACAAGGGTAGAGAGACCAAAGAAAAATGCTTTTACTGAGTCATTCAATGAGCTGTTTGAACGTGGAAAATCTTCTAGCATGAGATGTTTAAGCAAGCTTCTTAGGGATGTCATAAATGAATGGGAATTACTTACGAGCAAGTTAAATATGAATAAATCAATACCATGAAAGAAATCATCAGCAATATTTTGATGTGAATTTGATGAAATACACCCAACCATACATAGACCACTGGTTTTAAAAAAAATCACATTCTAGAATAAATCTACCCATCATAGGTAGATCTATGACCAAGTATGTCTTCTTGGGTTTCATTAAGGCCTAAAATGCCATGTAGAAAACAGACCCTGCCCCCACCACCCTTGCACTGAAATGCAATGAGGAAGGTGAGCCTGCTAGGTGCTTCTAGCCACACTTATCCTTGCCATAAGTGCACAGAGGCATAGGCCAGACAAAAGATACCTGAAACATGGGGATGGTTGTGCAGGGGACTGGCTGAACGTAAGGAGAGAGCAGATCACTCTCAGTTGTAATCACAACACAGAGCATCCAATGGCAGACCCCAAACATTCAGAGCCACAGAAAAGATTGATTTCCTTCCATGTGCGGCACTTGTCTGAGGTTAGGGTCAATGTCTCTTTATTGACTTAATCCACGTATCTAACAAAGAGAGCCACAAAGCAACAGCCGATCAGTGCCACAGTAGAGGCCGTAATCACCACCACAGCGACACTCCCAGCAGTGTTGACCAGAAATCCCAGGCCACCTCCGACCAGGATCTGAGCCAGCTGTACCATGCAGGTGAGGGCAGCACAATCCACACCCTTCCCTCGCCCGTTGCTGTCTGGGCCTGCTCCAGGGGCCTGTTGCATCTGCAAGGAGAAGCACAGGAACAAGGTTTGATCTTAAAGGAACTGGCACTTTGTGCTGAGGTCAGCAAACTTTCTCCAAAAAGAACCAGATAGTAACTGTCTCTGTGGATCATAAGGTCCTAGTTGTAAATACTCAGTTCTATTGTTACAATGCAAAAGCAGCTACCATCCGTAAACAAATTACATTCCAACGTAAATTTATAGACATTAATGTCAGGTTTCATGTCATTTTCACTTGTCATAAAACACTATCCTTCTTTAAGATTTTTCTTCAATCCTTTAAAAATTTCAAAGGAATTCTTAGCTCATGGACTGTACAAAAACAGGCAGCAGGCTGGACGCGGTGACGCACATCTGTAATCCCAGCACTTTGGGAGGCTGAGACCGGAGAATCGCGAATTCAAAACCAGCCTCAACAACTGTGAGGTGCTAAGCAACTCAGTGAGATCCTGTCTTTACATAAAACACAAAATAGGGCTGGGGATGTTGTTCAGTGGTCGAGTGCCCCTGAGTTCAATCCCCAGTGCCCACCTCCACCCCCCCCCAAAAAACAGGCAGCAGGCCACCTTTGGCCAGTAGGCACTATTTTGCTAACCCTTGATTTCAGGCCACAAGGAAGCCCATCCTCCTGTCAACGGCCATAAAGTTTATAATTCCACCATTAACACGTGTGAGGTCTGAGTGCCTCGTATAGGCAAAATCATCTCTTCCCCAGTCATACAATGTAGTGGGGACTCAATAAATTAAGACTAACTCATAGTCTTTTTCTCCCCTCGTGTTAAAAATGCGAACATTTTCAGAAGGATGTCTAATCACTCACAGACTTAGGGGAAGCAACATCAAAAGCAACTCAACCCTTCAGTATTTAGCTATTTGTTTAATATAAAACTATTGGTTGGATGATATTTTGTCTGAATTGGTTAAGTTGTCATTTATTGAACGTCTCTTAAGTGCTAGACTTTGTGCAAGATTCTTAAGGTTCTTTTATATTTGGTTTTTATTTCATCCTCACTACCTCCCTAGAAGCATATATTATTATCACTGCCCCAGATAACAATCATACCAGTTTTCATTGTTTGAGTCCTTGTCAGGTACCAGGTAGACACTATGGTAGGTGCATTGTGTACAGTATCTTGTTTAATTTTTCCAACAACTTTATATAGTGAACACTATTATTTTCATTTGACTGATGAGAAAATGGAGGTTCTGAGGGTTTTAACAGTGATTTCCTACACTAATTTAAAAAGCATTGTGCAGAAACGTGCATATTATTATTTGAATATGAAAAGGAAAGTAAGAAAATAGATTTATATTTTTTTTATTTTAATTTAAAAGTACTGCAAAAATTAATGAAAAAACTAGTAAGAATGATAACACATCATGACTGGGAGGAAAAGGAAAATCATGGAAGGAGCCACGTCCCAGTGAATACTTTTGTATGTCATTGTGATTGTTGAACCACAAACAGATGCATCACCTCATTTAAAAGTGATTCACTTTATTTGGTATTTGATAAATAAAAGAATAACATCACCAGTGTCCCATTGGGGAAGACTGGGTTTGAATCAGGAATCTCTGAGTCAAAAGCTTGTATGTTTTATCCATAGTTATCAGGTAATTTTCCATGGAAGGACAGTTATAATGACTATTACTTTAACAGCAAAACATTGTCATTCCCTGAGAGATGGGCAAATGTGTCTGCTGGGGGATGAGAACATCAACAACCCTTGTTTGAAAGGCCTTCACTCCTGGTGCAGTTCTCCCCTGATGCATTTGCCAGATCATATGATGAAAAAAGATGGTCAAATCTATAGTCACATGGATGCGTGTTCAGTGTTCTTTCAGTTTCATGCTAAGATGGTTTAAATTCAGTTATCTCCTTAGCTTTTACATCACTGTTCCAGTTAAGGAAGTTCAAGCCTATTTGCATGGAGGAAAAGTTGCATTTTATACAGAGATTGTAGAGGCTGAGGGTGATTTGGTTGTGACATCTGTCATCCTTTGATTGCCAGGTTTGATTTGGCTGATCTGACTGGCTAGGTGGGTGTCCTCTTCCTCCCTAATCACTCCATGTGTGTCCCTCCTGAAGCTGCATGCTTGATTGAATAGGACGACTTTCTCTGATGGAGAAGGATCATTCTTTGGTCAAGGGTATACGAGTAGCTGCTTTCCCCGGCTAGAACATCCAAACAAGCTCTCCAGGTCCAAAGAGATGGTGGTAATTTTAGAGCAGAAATACCCAACTCCTTGTTTTTATAAGGACTGCCTAGGTCTTGCTCTCTAGTCTGAGTTCTGAACCATAGATGGAGTAGGCATGTCTCTGGGTAGCATGGTAAGGACAATCACTCATGGCTGCAACCTTCTTCTATGCACACTTACTAAAGTCTGGACTCCCAAAGACAATGTTGCCTCAGAATTTCCTACTCACAATTCCAAAGTCCCAGAAATGTCATCCTGTACCTCTGGAGTGCTTGGGGGTAGGGAGACCCTCACTGTGGGCACCCAGGAAGACTACAGACATACTGGGAAGACCTGTGGGGTGGTTGTAGAAGACCTGGGGTCCTCCTTCTTTGTTTCTGTGTGCTTTCAGACTAGTTTCTTGGCATCACTAAGCCCCCTTTTTCTAATTGGAGAAATGAGAGTAATGATGCTCATTCTACAGCTCACCAGCTGCACCAGGGTTCAGAGCAAGGTGAAGGGAGGGCCTGTGTGGCTACAACTGATCAGGCACATAAGTGCTGCTGTTTCAAGAACGCTTGTTTTCCAACAGTGCTTTGTACTTTCTTACTAAATCCCCTGCCCCAGCCCCAGTCTTCAGGTAAGTCCCAGTGTTACCCAGGGCAGAGTATCAGTGAGGACATACCTCCTTCTCCTCTTCTCGGTGGTACTCAGCAATGAGGTTAAAGGGCACAGTGTAGAGGGTGCTGGACATTACCCCAAACAAGGCACAGAGGACCAGGGTGGAGTAGACATTGGGAAAGAGTCCTATAAACCCTGTCCCCAGGCCAAAGAGCAAATACCCCATGAAATAAAGACCCTTTAATCCGATGTAGGATACCAAAACTTTCTGAAAGTCTGTGGGAAGAAGAAAGGAAGAAATTAGAGCTGGCAGTGCCTCACAACAGTTAATATTTTCAGACAATCCTTTCATTTGAGAATTCACTGCCTTCCTTTGATACTGAGTCAGGACAAAAAAACCTCTGTATTTGTGGGTTGAAAGCAGCTGGCTTTGGGAATCAATTCTGAATCTTATGCATAATAGACAGCTTGAAATTGCCTTGCTTGGCTGATTTTATTTTTCCATACAGGAGGTCCAGGCACTGTTTAGCAGACAGCTAAATATCAAAGGGATGCAAAAGAGGGGTGGAGAAGCCCACCTGGAACCCTGGGACTGCAAGGCATGAAAATAGAGTGGGGGTTATTCTGATTAGAGAGGTCTGCTCAATAAGACCCAAATGACAATAAAAGCTTATCCTGACCCCACCAACTAAAGTCAGGTTGGGAGAAATAAGAACAAACTGATTTTGCAGAATGATACAAGTCATTAACAGCATCTTAGCCTCCATCAAAATTCAGTCCATACACGTAAGAAAGAAGCGGAGGGTGTCTATTCTCTACAGACACTCTCGACTTGCCAACCTTTCTGGGCTGGTAAGGGGCTCAACAGGTCCCCATAGCTCTCCCTCTCTGTAGACAAGTGTTTTAATTTCTCATTACATCAGCTTTCTCATCTGATAAATGGGAATAAAACTATTTTGTGGAGTTGTCATTAGGATCAAATCAAACAAAAAGGCTGAAAAATCATCTAGCCCAACACTGAACACATAAAAGATTTCAATTAACACAGCTATTGCTGTTTCAGCAAACACAGGCTGTGCTGAAGAGAGCTGACTCAACATGGTTTCTCTCCCAGTAAGTAAACTGGGCTTGTTCATTCAAGTATAAAGGTAAAGATAATTTAAAAAAAAATTAAATCTGGAGTGATGCACATGTCTGGAGTCCCTGCTACTTGGGAGGCTGAAGTGGGAGGATGGTTGAGCCCAGGAGTTTGAGCCCAGCCTGGACAACACAGTGAGATCTTGTCTCAAACTATGAACAAGAACAAAAAGTTTTAATAAGTTAAAATTCTGCTTTAAAACTATCATTATTTGCTGACCACATGATTCTATTCTTAGAGGATCCAAAAACTTCCACCAGAAAACTTCTAGAATTAATAAATGAATTCTGTAAAGTAGCAGGATATAAAATCAATACCCATAAATCAAATGCATTTCTATGCATAAGTGATGAATTCTCTGAAAGATAAATTAGGAAAACCACCCGATTCACAATAGCCTCAAAAAAAAAAAAACTTGGGAATCAATTTAACAAAAGAGGTGAAAGACCTCTACAAGGAAAAATACAGGGCACGAAAGAAAGAAATTGAAGAAGACCTTTGAAGATGGAAAGATCTCCCATGCTACTGGACAGGCAGAATCAATATTGTCAAAATGGCCATACTACCCAAAGTGCTATACAGATTTAATGTGATCCTAGTTAAAATCCCAATGTCATTCCTTGTAGAAATAGAAAAAGCAATCATGAAATTCATTTGGAAAAATAAGAGACCCAGAAGAGCCAAAGCAATCCTTAGCAAGAAGAGTGAAGCAGGAGACATCACAATACCAGACCTTAAACTATACTACCAAGCTATACTAACAAAAATGGCATGGTATTGGCACCAAAATAGACATGTAGACCAATGGTACAGAATAGAAGAGACAGAGACAAACCTACATAACTACAGATATCTTACACTAGACAAAGGTGCCCAAAACATACATTGGTGAAAAGATAGCCTCTTCGACAAATGGTGTTGGGAAAACTGGAAATCCATATGCAGCAAAATGAAACTAAACCTCTATCTCTCACCCTGCACAAAAATAAACTCAAAGTGGATCAAGACCTAAGAATTAGACCAGAAACCCTAGTTCCATCTAGATTGAAAGGTGGCTCAGAGTCTGAAGTTCCATGATGAGTCCAAAACAGAGGGTAATACAGTGTGCTCTGAAAGTGAAGGAAATGGCTGGTTCTGCCCAGGAGGGGTTGGGGTACAGAAGGAAAACTTGAATAATTCCATAGAAAAAGTGATATTTAAGGCAGATCTAGACATATAATTAGTAGAAGTATAAGCTCAGATAAAAGAAATTAGAAGTGACAAATGCAGAGATGAAAAATTCCCTGTGGTGGGTTATTAAGAGCAGTTAATTTATGTAAAAGCTAGACAAGCTGCAGGGTAAACTGAATGCCAAGTTCAGGGACTTGGACTTTTACAGGGTCATGGAGAATCCCTGAGCAGGGACAGCTGGTATTTTATAAATGAAATTTTGGCTTGAATTTACAGTAGTAGGGATATCATAAATTTACACATTAATGAACTTTGGAAGACTATTCAAATAATAGTTTTCTTCATATACAAGGCTTTTAATTAGAAAGGGCCTAAAGGGGTTGGGGTTGTGGCTTAGTGGTAGAGTGGTAGAGTGCTTGCCTAGCACATGTGAGGCACTAGGTTCAATCCTCAGCACCACATAAAAATAAATAAATAAAATAAAGGTATAAAAAATTTTTTTAAAAAAGAATCTAAAAATAACATGCTTTTAAAATTTTCAAATGCCATGAAATCATGCAGGAACACAAACTAGACTGATGGAATGGTACCTAGTGGGAATTTTTTGAGGGGATAAAGTGAAAGTTGACACAAAACTAAAACTCTAATTACATGTAGAAAATTGTGTTCCTTTTACAAGAACGTGGGGAGTAGGAAATCACCCCTCACCCATGTAATCACAAAGGAATTAGATGAATAATTTATTAGACCCTTTTGGTCTATCACTGTCTCATTACATTTTTTTAAAAACATTTTTTTAGTTGTTGATGGATCTTTATTTTGTTCATTTATTATTCATATGTGGTGCTGAGTATCGAACCCAGTGCCTCACGCATGCTAGGCAAGCGCTCTACCACTGAGCTACAGCCCCAGCCCTCATTACATTTTAAGTACTTGAAGTCTTCCACCTGAAATTTCCTTAGTTCACACACTTTCAGGGAAAAATTTGCTAAAGAAATGTGAGCTGTAAGCCACTGCTATTTGACAATCCTAAATTTTAAAACAATGAATCTTATAGTTGTATAATTATTGGATTCACAAACTCCTTGTATGTTATATTAGGCTCCCTCTTCATAATTGTGCTAAATTTTTAAGTGATCTTGAAGCAGGGTCCCCACTGTGTTATAGCAAGCCAAAGGGTAGGGGGTTCAACGTTTTTCCCTATAAGAAACACAATTCAATGACTAAGTGTGTGCCCCTGAGAACGGTAACAGGGGTTCTCCTCATCTCCTCCCCTTTCCCTAATCTGAGCCACATCCCTGCTGTCCCCTGAGCCTGTTCAAAATCTAGAGCTCTAATTGGAGGTCAGCTTTCCCCCTCACTACCCTGGAGCAGAGGAGTGAGAAAAGCTCATTGCTATTAGGACTCAAATTTCCACTCCAGATAGAAGTCTTGCGTGTATGTTGCAGGCCAGACTTCATTCAGTGTGCACAGAGCTGGAGATTGCTGTCTGCATGAGCAAATACGAAGTGAGTTTGTGTGATACCCTGAAGTGGCAGCACATTGGTTTGGACTTATTTTAAATTAGTGGCAGAAATCCACTTGTTAGGTGTTCTAAAACTTGTCAAGTGGTGGTCAAGAAGCTCAGGATCCAATGGAAAGCTGGAATCTGAGGAGGAAGATTACTCTCAAAGTTGGGGCACTGCTCCCATAACAGCACCCTGTACTTCAGAAATGAGGTTATTTTACAGGTTGCTCATCACCTATCATATTAACCACCCCTTTTATTTTGTGCATTCTGAAAGTCTGATAAGCATTTTGCAAAACTCCACCAGTAGAACAAGGACCCACTGGAAGTCCATCTCTTACCCCTCCAACATGGTGCCATCTCATTTACAACTCCCCTTTATTTTCCAGAAAATCTTGATCAAGAAACCACTGATTCCAAGTAGAAAGTAATCACTAAGGGAAACGACACCTAGAATTCCCTATGAACAAGGATACTTCATATGCTCCTTTCTAAGGGAACAGTATTTCCTGACCTCCATAAATGTGTCCAGAATCTGGAATTTTAAAGAAAAAAATAGATACAGAAATATAAAACCTGAATTTTGCTAAGCCAGAGCCCCTTAGAAAACACCTAGAGGTGAAGGAGACTTACAAGAGTAAAGTGAAGAAAACACGGAGTTGATGCACAAGCCCCAACACCCAACCTCGATCCCTCTTTCGTAGATGAGATACTCCGTGGAGTTGTGCACACTATAGGGATCCCCGCCATACACAATCTGAAAGAGAAGTTGGGGGCTGTTGAGCTACAAATGCAGTGAGGTAGGGTCCCCTTCTCATGCATTCTGCTTTTCTACCCCTGCCCAAGTGCCATGAGCCTGCTCCAGGGCCCTGCCCAGGGCACAGAGTGCATTCTGTCACAACCAAGTCACCTTCTATCCCCTCCCTTCAAGGACCTTCAGGAAGTCTAATGCTCATGAATCCAGTCTAAACAGCATTCCCCTGCATCATAACACCCCTACACATAGCATCTGGACCCAACCTAACTTATGCAACCCTGACACCCACCCTTGCCATTGGCTGTACCTCTTTGGAGTGCTTCCTTCTCCTCCTCTATCTCTAGAACTCCTGCTTACCTTTCAAGGCCCACATTATACTCTCCCTTCTTTATGAAGTCTGCCATGATCTCTACAGCTCACACATTGGTTTTCCCTGGTATGTAGTATTTGATAAGATACTGGTAGGTCTCATGGTGTCTTCTAGTATCACTAGCTGCTGCTTACTTGTCTGTAAGCCACCTCTTGGAAGATACTCTTTCCTGTACTCTTATTAGAGGCTAATCCAGAAGAAGCTGAACAGCTACTGACTGAAGAGTTGATGTGTGTCAAATGTGTGTGCGTGGACATAGTCATTACCTGGCCCATGAAATCTGTGAAGAAGAGCATGTTGGACAGGAAGGCAGTCCATCCAATGAGGTGGCTGATGCAAAGGAAGCGGTAGTGGGGTGGCATGCTCACCAGCGCCCTCAGGAGTGACTTCATGGTCATTGCCCTCCGGGTCTGGAATGACACAACGAAGCAGAGGTGTGACCTTCAGTGAGAAATTCAGTTAGCTGCAAGAGCCAGAGCACACAACCATGTCACGTATCTGTCACTTGGCCATCACACAGGGTCACTTTTTCTGGGCATAGAACCTGGGTTTCCTTGGAATAGACTCACAGACGTTGTTCTATTAGGTGAGTGACTACTTAGCATTTTCTGGCCCCCAACAAGGCTTTTGTACTCTAAAAGAGTGGGAATGGTACTAGCTAGGGGCCAAGATGTAAGAGATATCTAGAATCCTATCTTTGAATGATGCTGTTTTACACACACAAAGTCAACAGACCTAACCAGCCCTTAGATGACTATAATTCTTAGATTTCTCTGAGATCATTGTAGGCCATCCTAAGATGGCCTTCAGGCTCTATCCTCAGATGCTACCCCATGATTATGGTCTATTGCATGCCAAATGGATTTTGTAGATATAATTAAGCTTACTAATCAGTTGACCTTGAGTTAATCAAAAGGTAGATTACCTAGGTGTCCCTGGTTGAATCATATGAACCTTGGATAGCAGACTTTTCTCTAGCTGATAGCAGAAGAGAAAATCAGAGCAATTTGAAGCACAAGAATCACTGGCTTTGAAGACAGAAGGTGCCAGATGGTAAGGACCTGTGAGTAGCCCTGAGGGGTTCAGAGCAACTTGTGGCCAATAATCAGGAGGAAAATATGGACCTCAGTCCTATAACAGACAGAGCTGGATTCTGGCTGGGCATGGTGGTGCGCACCTATAAACCCAGAAGATCACAAGTTTGAGGCTGTGTCAAACTTGCCCAAAATAAAAAATAAAATGAACCAGGAGTATAGTTCAGGTAGAGCACCAAGATCACAAATTTGAGGCTGTGTCAAACTTGCCCAAAATAAAAAATAAAATGAACCAGGAATATAGTTCAGGTAGAGCACTTGTGGGTTTAATCCCTTGTACAGACAAAACAAAACAAAAAACTACACTAGATTCTACCAACAGCCTGAAGCCTGAATGAGCTCTAAGATCAGATGAGGACACAGCTCTGTTGACATCTTGATTTCAGCCTTCTGAGACCCTGAGCACAGAGCCCAGAAGAGCTCACCCAGACTCTGACCACCAGAGCTGCAAGATGATTAATAGATGTTGTTTTAAGCAGCTAAGTTTGTAGTTATTTTTA
>PVHX01015188.1:0-47707 GCA_004024805.1 Geosciurus inauris
TGGATGGAACTGGAAAGCATTATGCTAAGTGAAGTAAGCCAATCCCAAAAAACCAAATGCCGAATGGTCTCTCTGATTAGTGGATGCTGATGAATAAGGGAGGTGGGAATGGGAAACATAAGAGAAATAGAGAAACACTGGGGGAGGCGGGGGGCAGGAAAGGGGAATGGGTACAGTAAAGATGTTTGATAAAAAAAAATATATATATATATACATATATATATATACATACACTGTTCATTGAAAGTGCATATAAAGATGTTTAATATGAAGAATGTAATCTGCTTATAATTTTGTGCAAAGTTAGAAAAATTATGATTGTAACAATTTGTTTTCTATTTGCCTCAACAAATGTTTTCAGTGAATAGTGTGTACAGCTTCTGAAAATTTGTTTTTTTCTGTTGTGTATTAAAATTCAACTTTTGAGAAAAATAAAAAATTAAAATTAAAAAAAAGAGTGAATGCCTATTCACATACTACATGTTTGCTATTTATCCTTCTCAAAAATAAAGATAAATCTATGTGTGCTAATCCTGGAAGGTGTGTATCATAAATGTAGAAAAATCTGGAGTGCTAATAAACAGATTCTGGAGCCACATGACTGGATTTTCAGGAGATGTTTTCAACTTCTTAATTCTCTGACCTAAGGACTCAACACTTAACTAGTCTGGACTTTTTCCTTACCTATAAAATGGAAATAATGAGAGTCTCTACACTGTTGCTTTTTAAATTGATTGTTGATAGTGATTAACAGGGTTGGCATGGGCTTGCTGGTTTGTAGAGGTCAGTTTTGGAAAGAACTTCTACTTGGTTTACATAATTTCAAAAGTGGAATATGGGTGACTTTACTCTTGGAATCAGTTTTGTTGCATAATAGAACAGGTTTTCTTTTTCTTTGGGGGGGAGAGTTTGGTAAGCAGAAATTTGAAAGATAAGAAACTTGGGACAATCAAAGTTAAAAGTTATATTGATTATATATTTTCAAACTAAGGGAAGTGGTGGTCTAGATAAGTAAAAAAATAGTTAACTATTTGTAAGAAGATATAAAAAGAAGAACAAAGCACTTCCATGATTCACTGATTCATTAGGGGTGCATTTCAATCCTTATTTTTGTCTTAGGACATACATTGCTGTTAACCAAGATGAACAGAAAGTCACAATTGAGCACCAGGCATCTGCCCATAGTAGTAATTCAGTTGAATATTTACAGAAGCAAAGTAGAAAATTTAATTATGGGTGGTTATAGCATAGATGTCATTAATGAGCTTGACTGTAGTCATTATACAGTGTATACGTATATTAATATAGATTCATTTTCTATCTGTACCATTTTTGTCAATTGTACCTCAACAAACTTAGAAATTTTTAAAACAATGCCTCAACTATATTCAATACTTTAAAAACACACAAAGTTAAAAAATAACATGCAGTATAGAAGTGCACAGAGACTTAGAAGTGATGCCAATCCTTGCTTTTCATTCTGTGGGGTAAAATTAGCAAAGTCCTTTAATCACATCTTCTCATATCTTTAGATCTTTCCTATATTGCTTTAGAGAGATAATCCAGCAGGACATAGTATATAACTGACCTTCATTTGAATTTGTTATCAGATTAAATATTTGTGGATCATTTGTATGTATATCTTGGTTTTCATTGTGACTTTGAAAATATTGAAGAAGATATCTTTTTTAGTGTAAAATATATTTTAGCAACACTTTTGTCAAATTTAAAACCTGCCAAGTATACATATTTTAAATGCATTTCAAACAGATTTGTCTAAAGAGATATATTCATTAAGAATAATTGGGACTTGATCTTATAGTATGCTCAAAGTGTGTTTGCCATTTGATTTTGAACATTGGCAAGTCTGTCAAATTATTGAGCAACAAGGGAAAGATTTAATATTTAATCTAGAAATATATTAAAAATAAAACTATGAAAAACTAAGTGGGGTTAGTGAGTAATACTTGAGTCCTTTTATTTATCTCCAATATTATTGTAGGTTGTTTTATTTTGGCTCTTGTTTGTTCTCTTCTCTTTATATTTATCAGTATATGCCCATATTCACCTGGCTAATCTGCATACTAACCATAACAAATAGGTGTTTGGAAGCATTAAAATGATAACTTTCAAAGGGGCTATTATCATTTATCATGGAAATGAATTCAGCCTACTGGTAGTAATTAAGCAGGCAGGTAGAATGAGCATCATATATTTTATAAAATTAATTTTTCACATCTTCAACTTTCTCAAAATAATGTTTCCTGAAAAAATGCAGTATTGGAGTTAATATGTTCACAGGAGAGACTGGACATCTTCAGTCCCCAAGTTTAATGCTTAACAATCATAAAAGGTAATCATTCATAGGTTCATTCTTACAAATATTCATTGGACACAATTCTACAACCTTTTATGGAAATATTCTGTTGTGTCCCTCAAATGTATGTGTTTTCTGCATTATAGTTTTTTGATGATCCTGGGCTCCAGAGGCACACTCTCTAGAATTGAATCCTGGCCCTACCAGTTCAGTACTGCCATATTGCTTTGTTTCCTCATCTGCTGGCAGTACTGACCTCAGGACTATAGAGAGGATTATGAAATAATACATATGAAAGTGCCAAAACTATGAGCTGAGGTACACAGGGGCACCATGGAATACTTGCAAGGGCACTGCACAATATTTTAAAATTCTGTGAGACATGTGAACTTATTGCTCACTATGGTTCAGTGTTAACATATCATACTGTATTTTCAATGATACCACATATTTGCAAAGTTGAGTTTTCATCAGTTGCTATGACATAAGTACTATCACAAAACAAGAAATGATGATGTGGATGTCTAATTCAAGATGGTCTGTGGTATGCAATAGGTATATACATTCTATTAGTAATTGTGGTTAAGAAGTGAAACTGATTTTTTTTCAACTTAAATGTATTGTTTTCCCAATCAGCTACTGAATTGGTGGGATATAAATAGATAAATTGGAGCTAGCTATCCTATGAATAGAACTGTTCAATAACCAATGTGGCCAAAAAGCACCATGAAAAAATTATTGAGACTTTAGGGCTCCATCAACTAAGAAATTTGAAACTTTTTTGGTGGGGGGGTAGTACTGTGGATTGAACTCAGGGGCACTGGACCACTGAGCCACATCCCCAGCCCTATTTTTATTTAGAGACAAGGTCTCACTGAGTTGCTTAGCACCTCACCATTGCTGAGGCTGGCTTTTAACTTGTGATCCTCCTACCTCAGTCTTCTAAGCCACTGATATTACAGGCATGCGCCATAATGCCTGGTGATAATTGAAACCTGTCCCAGGATTAGCTCTTGCGTCACACCTTCAGTAAAGGTTGGTTGGTGCTTTTTGGTCGTGGTGATAGTTTGAGGGTCAGTACTTATTTTCTTAAATTTAACTGAAACCTCTTCAAATCATCATTTTGCCTCTTCTTGCTTAACTACAAAAGAGAGGAGAAAGAGGAAGAAAGAATGGAATGAGGGAAGAAAATGACATGAGTAAGTTGGTGATGGCAATTGGGTTGTCTTATTAGAAGGGCAGAAATGAAAGTGACCTCCCTTGAGTAGAGGTAGATGAACAGCTGCCTCCTGCAAAAGGAATGGGGAGTAATTTATGTAGGAATTACTCAAGAGCCAGAAAAAAACCTCCTCATAGACAACCCTTGCCATCCAGCCTCCAAAACCAAAAGCACGACCTAGGGGTGTCCAGTTAGGAGCAACTATGCAGAGAAAAAAGCAAGGGTGGTCTGAGAAGCAGGCAGTGAGCAGGGTAGAGAAAGCACCTGGGGCCTGGGTGAGAATTGGCCAGTGCAGTACTACAAGGCCTAGGGGGCCATGTGAGTTCAAGGGGAGATGCTTCTGCACTCATGATCTGAGGCTGCCCAGCAGCTGGTAGTGGCTCCAGCCTGGAGCTGAGGACCAATGAGTGATTGGACTGGGTTGATTCCCAAGATGTATCAGACACTCAAACAAGAAGAGACACCAAAACTATGTAAACAGGTGGGAAGGGCAACCATGAGACTCTCACTGTTCTTCCCCTTCCCTCACCTACTTAGGATCACTGGATGGATTAGAGGAACTGAGGTACCTGAGAAATTGTCCACTGTTAATCTGTAACTTTATCCTACCTCTAAGCAGATGCTCTGGGAAAACACCTATACTATCTAAAAAACATTTCCTTTATGGGAACAGAGAACATTATTGACAAATTCCTTTTAAATATTCTTATATGAACATATAACATATATCCTTTTAGCTGCCTTCTCTGAGTCATTTGTTTCCTCCAAGTTAAATTATATCACTTTTCAATCAAAGGTCCCATTCAAAACTGAATAAACTCTCTAATTGATGAAATATAATTTTAATTATAGAAAAGTTCCTCTCTAGAGAAACCTTCCCCCCAAATGAAGCTGTATTTCATTTTACATTTGTGACTAATTTTCATTATTTCTTTGGTAAGAATCATCATGTTAAAATTTGTTGTGCATCCTTTAAGGAATTTTTTGAATTATGGGCATTTGCAGAATCACTATTTTACCATATATTTTACTTATAAATATGTGAAATATATGCTTAAAATCTGTAACATTTTTAGGGTTATAGGTGCAAAATCCCACTAAAGTTTAAGTTAACTAAAATTCTACTCTTAGCATTGGACTAAGTTACAAGTAAAGTAAAAATATTTTAGTGAGCTTTATTTTCTCAGAAATCACATGCCATAAATCACATCTGAAATAACACTATATGGGGCCTCCATGAAGCTCCATCTTCAGAGATTTTTGGCAAGTCTTTAATTAATACTCGAGACACCCTCCTCACTCGGTTTTTGTGTTGTCTCATTGTCACTGATGCATATTAATGACATCAGACAAATAAAGTGCCTTTCATAATTGCTTGGCTCAAAGCATTGTGAAAACCAAATATGGAATAATTAAAAATTCATTTGTGGTTTGTGGCTGTGAATTTGACTGCTGGAAGGTTGATTGGTGGACCCATAAGTGTCCTTGATGGGTTTGCATGGTTGGTTACAAGTCCAGTGCTGACCTGGCCATATTTTATAGATGGCTCCGTCAGGGCAGAGTGGGATGCTTCGAAATATTGTGTGACAATAGTGCACACAAGTACAGATAGCTGTTGAAAATAACTTTTAAAATCACTGTTGAAGGGAAAGACTATTTTCCAAGATTAAAACTTAGGGTCAGGTGGTGTGTGCCTACATATTTTTCATTATTTCATGCAAAATATTGTTAGATATAAGAATATTTCATGCATTGAGAGACAGAAAACACTTCACTGACTATGCTACTTTGGTTAAATATATAATAAGATTATTTTGAACTTTCAAGATTATGTTTAATTTTCTATTTTAATCATATATAGTAGGATTTTCTGTTACTTCCACAAACTATTAACACCTTCTCTGAAAACATGTAACACTTTAAAGCTTCCTTGTCTAACTTAAGAGTGGACAATGTAGTATTCCATAGTCCAGTTCAAGTTAAATGGTAGTATATTGCACTTAAAATGCTATGGGAATTTATTAAAGTTCACATTATTTTTCCATGAGTGCAGTTGCACTTTAAGTGATAAGTACTCTGGAAGAGTTCAGTTATTTAAAAAGATCCTAAAGTAGAAAGTATTTTCAGTATCTAAAGGCATAGATATTTATATAATAAAAAGATGAGTAAACTAATTAGAACTGATTTATCCACTGTTCTTGGAGTTTTCTTGATGAGCAAGAATGTCACATATTTTTAAATTATTTATCATTTTTTATCATTTGCATAAATCTTTTACAAATATAGGTGGGACATGTTAAATCACTATTCTGTATTGTTAGGATATGAATTGAATTTTAATTCATTCATTTATTGATAAATATTCATTGGGTGCCAATGAGGCTTAGGTATTTTTTTCTAGTTACTTAGTATACCTAGAGCAATGAACAAAATGCTTAAAAATTTCTGTTCACTTCTCTTTCACATTTTATTGGGGGGAATCCACTCTAAACATAAGTCAGTAAGTGAATATATAGCATGGTATAGATGGTCAGTGTTTTGGAGAAACATGGAATAGAAAAAGTAGAAAGAAACAAACCAAAAAAAAATGAATTAAAATGGAATTATCAGGAAAGTTCACACTGAGACAGTATTCAGAGGTTTAGAGATAATGAGGACTTGTTGGGTGGGTGGATCAAACAGGGCCTTGTCAGCTATCCTAAGAATTTTGGCTTTTGTTCTGTAGCACAAGGAGCGGAGCAGGGATTTTCAGAGAAGAAGTGACGTGATCTGACTGTATCCTGAGGGGCAGGAGGTTGCGCGTGGTAGAAGCTAGAAGCTAATCAAGAAGCTTGAAGGAGTAATTCAGGACACATGGTGACTTCTCTTTTGGCTATTTAGGACATATTGATTTATTGGGTTTACAGAGTTAAGAAAAAGAAAAGCTAAAGATGGCACCCACACTTCTGTCCTGAGCAGTTGGAGGTATGTGTTTATTTACTCAGCTAAAAGTTTCAGGTTTGGAAAATGACAACAGGAGTTTGATTTTGGACATTGTGAATGGAGTCAACAATATGCAATAGAGATGTGGACTGAGATGTAAATCTGTGAGTTCCATTTCTTCATAATGTAGGAGTATAATACTAACAGTTTACAATTTTTGTTGTTAATTTGGATCAGAAGGGCATTAACTGACAGTGTAGCCAATTATAGGTATTTTTCTTTTATTCAGGGTACCTCATTTGTTGTTCAAATACAAGCTAATTGTTTTAGGATCTGAAAGGCTGTTGGGGATTATAGTTATAAATGAGTTGTGCATAGTAGCTAATACAAGGTATTGTTCTTCAGTGGTGAACTCTGGCAATAGGAATACTAAAAGTGATTGTATTTTCATTCTCTTAATCCAATTAAATATTAGAATTTGCAGCATGGAATAGTGAAAGCTTTTTTGTTAGATTAGAGTGCTGGAGCTTACTTTATTGGTTACAGCAATTAAAACGACGTTTACAAAATTAAGAAAAGCATGTAGTGTTCTATAGCCTGATGTATTCTATTAAAATTTGATGGACATGAGGAGAGCGTTTTTATGGAACAAAGTTTAACCAGGAAGAGATAAATGATTACTTGAAGGATTGGAGGAAAATGTAAAGTATGCACCTTCGAATTTCTCCTTTGAGAACATTCTTAACGTAAGATGAAAGCTCTTGGATTTTAAACATTACAAACAGGCAACTTGTTTTTAAACATCATAATGCTTGATAGCGTTCTCTCCTAAGGGAGATATTTCCTTGCTAGGCTTGCTTTGAAACTTCACATAGAAAATAACTCCTTTACTTGGTTTTTGCTGAGGTGTAAAATTTGTAAGAGTTATGGAAAGAGTATAGTTTGAGATTTGACATACCATTTGTCCTTTCTGAAGGATTTTGTGATTTTTTTTTTTTTTGGCTTGGTTAGTTGTTTTCCTCAGTCTAAAGGGTGACTACCTATCACCCCAGTTCTACCCAGTGGCAAGTACTGAGTTGTCCATGTCTCTAGTGACATTTTTCTGGCTCTGTGATCCTCATGATCTGCCATCTTTGGTCCTATCATACCCAGTCTGCATTTAAAGCTAATACTCATTACCTCTCCAATCTACCCCCACTTTTTTCTCAACATTTTATTATGAAAAGTTCTAAATATATGCAAAAGTTGATATAATTTTTCAGTGATGACATTGACATAATATCTAGATTTTACAGTTAATATTTTACTCTTTGTTTTATCACATATCTATTTTCTACCTGTTTCTTTAATCATTCTTCAGTCTATTTTATTTTTTGTTGTATTTCCAAGTAATTGTAGATATCACTATATTTCACTCTGGAAATAATTTAGCATTTGTGTGTCCATGCATGTATATGTGTGTATATATGTATATGCATGTGTGTATGTGCATCTATACACATATATGTATCTACACTAGAATTCTGTGTTATTTATGGATCTTTTAAAAGTAAAATTTACATATAATCAGATATGCAAATCTCAAATGTATCATTTGAAAAATTTTAGTAAACTCGTATGCATGTGAAATGCTAACCCATATGGAGATATGCAATATAACCACCACCTCAGAGTATTACCTTCCCCTAGTCAACCCCTGTTTGGGACCTGTTTGGATAGTTCTCTACCATGGATTAATTTTACCTGGTTTAAGACTTCATGTGAGTGAAATTATATGGTATACATTCTTTGGGTAAGGCTTTTTTCACTTAGCATGATGTTTTTTGAGATTTGCCATTTATGGACATTTGTAGTTAACCCTGTTCTAGTAAGAGTCCATTGCATAAAAACTCTACAAGTTATTTGTCACATCGCCTATTAATAGACAATGGGATTATTTCTAGTTTGGGATTATTTTTTTTTTTTAGTTGTAGATGGACACAGTGGCTTTATTTTGTTTGTTTATTTTTATGCAGTGCTGAGGGTTGAACCCAGTGTCTCACACACGATAGGCAAGTGCTCTACTACTGAACCACAACTCCAGCCCTAGTTTGGAATTATTAATAAAATCAACATGGCCTTCCCCATTTTTTAAATGCAATTCATCTTTTATCAAATTAATTACTTCTAAAACATGTCTTATTCAGCCTTGTTTAATATGTACATTAGAGTATATAGTAATTTCTGAAAACATTTTATATATAAGAAGTTACTTTTCTTAGAAACATGAAGTAAAATGTTCTAGGGTGTTTTTGTGCCTAAAATCTCTGTCAGCTACCTTGTTCAGGCAGCCACTTATTTTCTAAAGCTTTTCAGTTAGACAAGTATAGGAATTTCTTCCATAGGTGCTGCTCCTTAGAACTTTCTTACTCTCATAGTCATGTTAATTTGTGTACAAAAAGAAGAGATTGTCCTCTTTCCATACATAAAGCAACAAAATCCTTCTTGTAAGTATGTGTGAAGAACAATTTTACCAATTCTCAGGTAATGACAAAATAAAAAAGTCTTAAGGTTCATACAAGTCATCCCTTGACACAGGTAACCACTAGGATGTGCTGGTTTTTATGTTGGTGAATCCATGCACTTTTAATCTTGTGCTTCATGGTGCCTCTGGTGCTCACTGTTTTTTGTTTTTGTTTATTTTATTTTTTTTTAACAGTGAGACTGTAACATGTGTCTATAACCATTTGGTATCAGAAGACTTGGATTTTTGTGCTTTCCCTTTTCGGAGTCTTCAAAAAGCAAACCACAGAGACCGTGATCACATGTCCTTTTGTCTAAATACTCTTGTAACTAAGTAGCTCAATGCTTGGCACACAGTGACGGTTGTGTGGCCTGGAGTTTTTCAGCTTCAAATTTGAGGCCAGAAAATGGTATAATATATCCTTTCATGAAAATTTCCTTTCAAGGAGCATTGTGGCTCAAACCAAATTATTGCATTTGATTAAAAGTGAGGCCAAGAATCCAATTATTGCATTTTCCTTTTCTTCTGTTTTCAAGTAATATTGTAGAGCCTCTTTATTTACTCAACCAGATTGACAAGATTATAAATGAGAGCTGTGTGTGGAAGCCTCTAATTTTTCATAAGTAAATGAATTAATTTATCATAGCTGTGGTGTTTTATTGCTGTCTCCATGCCAGACTGCCCTGCTCCTTTATTCCCCCTTTTGCCTTCTAAACATTGGATCCATGTCATCGTGTTTGACAGGTTTCTGATTCCCCTGTCAGATGCAATTTGGTGCTAATCACATTTCCTTTGCTCAGTGTCAATGATACAAACCATGCATAATATCCCTATATGTCCACTCACTCTCTTTCAGTGCAGCTGGAATATCTTGGGCATTAATCTGATAGAATGCCACATTGAAATGCAAAAATGATGCTTGAGCACTAAGATAATGTGGTCAGACAGATGTGCAATAGATAAGTGAGGCTAAACTAGTGATCTTTCCTAAGCTTTGATGAATTTTATTTCATTTCTGAATATTTCTTTACAAACCTGAGACTATGTAATCAGTGCTGGTTCATTAGACCTTCAGCATTTTTAATAGAATTCATTCATTGTCCATGTATGAAGGAATGAGGGTTATTTTTCCCATTAAAAAGAAAGTTATAGGTGGTTATTTTTAATATTGAAGCATATTCTTTTCTAAGATTGTGCACTCTGTCAAATGCCAGCTAATAGCTAAAAACTCAGAGGAATCTGTTTACAGAATAACCCAGCTTATAGTACAGATGAGGTAGCAAACAACAGATCTTTTGTTATATCATCATAGACAAAAACTGTACACAGAAAGAATCTGGGAAAATTTTAGGTGAAAGTGATTGCTGTTTATCTTTCACAAAAAAGTATATGCTTTGACAATTAGAGGAGGGGGAGAAGCGGCAGTCAAAGAGAAGACAGCAAAAGAAACGAGCAGAATCAGAGACAGAAGGTCATCTTTTGTGGTAAATAAGAGTAGAAAAGCAATTCAGGAGTCTATGGGAAAGGTCTTTGTTTTGTGGATGAAGGATATTTTTTAAAGCAAGGCTATGTTATGATTGTATTTTAGAAAGAAATATTTGATGATGGTATGGCAAGAGGATTAGAGAAAGAATGGAAAGTGACATCAAATGGGGACTATTGCTATAGGGCAGGTAAGAGAATAGGGTCCACACCAGGACAGTGGCAGTAAAAGTGAAAAAGATATGAGGATGTCAAAGGGATTACTAACTAAAATCTGCAGAATTGTACAATTGGTGGGATCTGGCTCAGTGTGGGTCATAGGGAAGAAGGAAGGAAGGGATACAATATTTTTACCAAGTTTCTAGATGAAAGAAGGGCTGTGTATTATGATGCCTTTTAAGCGAAAGGCTGACACAAGTAAGAGTAAGATGAGATAATGCATTTAGTTTGGGTTATGTGGCATTTGCGTTTCCCATGGGACATTCAGATAGTAATGGACAGTGGTCAGGAGGGGGAGGTATTTGGTGGTCATTTTTATGTGTACAATACATAATAGAAATCATAGAAATGGCTGCAATTTCTATGGGGGAGAGAGTATATAGGATGGAGAGAGGCAAAGCAGTGATGAAACTTTGGGGATATTCCTGTATTTAAGGGGAAATTGTGCCAAAGTGGATGGGTGTGATACTAAAATTAGTAGTTATGAAGAAAAGAGACAAACTGTGGAACCTTCTGTGGAAAAGAGATGCTCAACACCTTCAGACAGAGGACAATTTAGGCAAAAGGAAGGCCTAAGAGATGCTGTTAATATATGCAGCAGGTATGATTGTTTTTGTTAGGGGCTATTTATCAAATATCAGGTGTCAAGCAGTTTCAGTGGAGTACTAGAACTAGAGGTCATTTTTCTTTGGTTGAGCAGTGAGTGAATGGTGTGGAGTTGGTGGCTGCTTATTATTGACAACTCTTTCAAGGGAACTGATGGTCCAGGAAGAGAAGGATGGCCATTGGGCTTATAGATTACAGAGCATATGAATATATAAAATGTATTTTTCTTCTTTTTAAATAGGGCATACAATTTAAGTGTGGAGGGATATTACTCCTAAAGGGAACCAAGAAAATTTAGGGGGCAAAAATATCTTAAATTTAACAATGCATGTGTCTTTCAAAGCTCACTCTAACCTAATAAAAATTTTCTGTGGTTCAGTATTCTTGGGTGTCACAAAGCAGCCCTGGCTGGGTGTATGGAAGAGACATAAACTGCATATAACACTACAAAACTGTGGAAATGTATATTTCAGTAGGAGGACCTTAGATCTATTTCTGGATTTTGAAGTTGTGACCCTGGAGATGGCCTGTTTTGGTCTGTTAACTGCCATCAGATGCCTTGGAATATTGTTCACATTGGGTCATCATTGTTTTTGTTTGTGGTCTTTAAAAATTAAATAAGATTAGTTAGGATCTTATTAACTTTATAAAAGCTATTCAACCTATCAATTATTTCTCATGCTAGAAGGAAAAAAAAATGTTGGCAATATCTGAATGATTATCTAGTAGCTGGTTAAATTAAGAATTGTTTTCTTGTATTAAGCAAAAGTTAAAAGTTAAATTCATTAAAAGTAATTTAAAAATTTTTTAAATTGTTTTTCTTCTGGTAAAATATAACAATTATGAGTTCTTAACAATTTGATTACATCACTAATGCATTTATATAAATTGTTTTGCATATGAAATTTCATGTTATAATTTGTGTAAATTGACTTCTTTATACTTGCTCAGTAAAGAGTTATGAAGCTAGGTTAAACATCAACAATTTTTAATAAACTTGTACTTTAAAAATGTATTTAGACATTCTTAGTTCTTATACTTATTTTATATATAAAGCATAGATATGCATAGAGTAAATTAAAATTTCATGTAGTATGGCAATTAGTAAAACACTGTTTTAAACTCCTCAAAGGGGAAAATAATTTTTAAAAAACTGAGAAATACTACTATAGAGGAATCTAAATATTTGCTCAGTTTTTCTGTTTACTTCCATCAATTTACATATGAGAATTGCTGAATAACAAGACATTATTGATACTTTATAGATACTTTATAGGGGAGAAAAACAAAGTCTACTTTAGAGACACAAATACTTACAGAAGATCTATATTTACTGATGATTTTTATACCCAGAGGCAATTTTGATTGATTAAAAAAGTACAGTGACAGTTCCAATGATTGAAAAGTGGGAGTCAAACTTTAATGATCTTGAACTTCTATGTTATCTAGAAATTTTAGGGCACCAAGGATATGTTATAAATGTGTTCTTTGCCTTGGTGGTACAGTTCTTGATGAAGAATATTGCAGGGAAAACCTTATTAATCTCAAAGTGACTCCATCAAAGGTATAACACAAAGGACTAAATCCACTGGTAATAACCTTGAGCAATTTGTTGTGAGTTTTGTCTTGAAATAGTAAAAGGATGGAAAATGTATGGATCAGTTAGGCAACAAAATGGCCATACTATTGAACATTAATCTGGAAGGAATTCTCAAAGTAGAGAAAAGTTACCAGGGAGAGACAGAAGCAAAACCATATTGTCTTTCATTAGGGGAATATGCTTTCTTCTTTGAGCTGTTAGACTGTTAAGCGAATGAAATTTTTTTTGCAACTGGTAATGGGACATTGCAAATAATGTTGATAGCTGTTTGTAGCTTGTTGGGTCTGAGTCAATGTGAAATTTCAAAATAATGTTCTCAAGTGGGCATTCATTTTACAGATTATTTTCTTTTATAATTTTAACATGAGAAAGGAAAAGTTAAAAGCACAAACAGAACAAGTCCATATATTAAAAATTTTTCTAGATATCAGTTATTATTCAAGTTATTAAGTCATCTGTGAATAATCTCTTGTAAGATGTGGCTCCCTACCAAATATCTTCTGAAAATCTTTTGTGAAAACAATTATTCTACAGTATCAGTCCCCAATATGTTTAAAACTGTGTAATAGAAATACTGAATGAAGTTTTACCACAAGCATTTTATCCCAGCCTTGGGGGAGCTTTAAAATTAATGGAAAAATTAGAACACATACACAACTAAAAATATTCACAAACTGAAATAAGTGAAATGTGGTGCAAGGGATATATGTAAGAGCTGAATTAGATTCACATTCACAGAACAGTCAGTGAAATTAATGAAGGCCACTTCCCAGAAACATCTAGTAAAATTTTCAATGAAAACAACAGTGTAAATTAGAACAGAAGAAATTATGTCATGTGTAAAAACACACATACACATAAATATATATGTGTGAGAAGTACAGGTATGACAAAACCATGGGAAAACCATGGCAGAAATGGGAGCAGTAACGAGATTCTTCTGAATGGAGAGGTAGAGCATGCTGGGAAGAAGTAGGAACGGCCAAGTTCACAGTTCCTCATGATGAATGAGCCTCAGCAACTGTGAATCTTGACTGACAGGAGGCTTACCTATTCCTATGACAGTGGTGGGTATAGAGAAGAAAGAGACCGATGTGGATGATTCCATTGAATATGTTGCTGAACCTTGTAGTTGGGAAGAAACAAAGTCCCTTTCCTCCACCCCACCATCCTGTCTTCTTTGATGTGTAGCTGTCACTCACCTGTTTTGATGTGGTCATTATAACAGAGCTCCTTGATTGCAAACAACAAAAACTAATTCTATTTCAAACAAGAAGAAATGTGTTGGACACAAGAGCTCATAAAATCAAAAGGAGGCTAAGAATGGAAAAATTAAGAATGGGCAGGAATCAAGGGAAGATGAGAAAAAAGAGACAAAACTGGTTTAGAAGGAAGAAGCTGGTCAGGATGCAATTCTGCAGAGCACCAATCTTTTCTCATCCTTGTGTCACTTCAGTGACACTTCAAATTCCCAGGGACAGTATTTATTGGCTGAGCTTTAGTGTCACTCCTACCACTATGTCATACCAGACCTGGCAGATGAGCAGTACGTAGTGTCTTTGGCAGTGAACACCATGCACCTGGATTTGTCATCCAAGCAAGAAGGCAATCAGAGAGCTGAGGCTCTTCAGAAAGAGGAATGGATGTTGGGAAATGTTGAGACATGTCCACTTCATTATCTTTGGACCATGAGTGGTAGATAGGAACATTTTATCTTAGAGTTCTTGATATCAAAGTAGCTAATTACCAGTTTATTCAAACTCTTATTATGGTTGTCAAATGACTCCCCCTCAAAAAAAAAGTTCCTAGGTGAAGTAGTTCTCCAAGGAAAATAGCACACCCTTTACTACTCAGAATAGAACCTCAATATTGCTAATTAAGTCCCAGTTCCAATTATGTTAATGAGACTGCTTAGAGACTGTACAGCCAGAAGTCCCAGTACAGTGTTATCCCATGCCGAGCTCCTATAGAGTTTCTTAATAGCTCTATCTGTGAAAACATTTTCTCATTTCTCTTTGGAACAAACCAGGTCTTCACAGCAATTTTGAAGTTTTTTCCATTAATAATCTATCTCCCTTGCACCATTGACCCTGTAAATTCCAATGTGGTGTCCCAGAACCTAAGGAAAGATTTTAGCAATTGGTAAATAATTAATTGCATAGCATATGTTCTAGCTAGTTTTACCATTTTAATAAGAATGGACAAATATAAACATATTTGCCATTCTTTTGATATTAAATGTTAATTTATGTATATTAAAGTTTATAAACTCTGGTATCTAAATGTAAGTGACATATATATATATATATATATCAGTTGAAAGCCAAGTAAATAATGAGATGATTTCTGTACTCTGAAAGGGAATAGTTAATTCCAATAATATGTTTGTGATTCTTTGTTGCCACTATCAAATTTAGAAAAATAATTGTGTATTATAGCCTGAATTATTAGTGATCCAAGGAAAATCCGAATGTAATATTAAGAGAAATTTGAGTGTTCACTAGAATTTTAACAAGGAATATGTACTTCCCTTTAAGACTAAATAACTGAATTTTTGGTGATACTGAAAGAATGAATAATTATAGGTGGATTAAGACTAATATAAGCCAGGCTCAGTGGCACACGCCTGTAATCCCAGCACTTTGGGAGGCTGAGACAGGAGAATGACAAGTTCAAAGCCAGCCTCAGCAACAGCAAGGCAGTAAGCAACTAACTCAGTGAGACCCTGTCTCTAAATTTAACACAAAATAGGACTGGGGATGTGGTTCAGTGGTCAAGTACCTCTGGTACCCACCCCCCCACCACCAAAATAACTAATACAATGGCCTAAATTTTTATGTCTAAAATTCACATGTTGAAATCCTAACACCCAAGTTGATGGTAAGAGGAGGTGGGTCTTTTGGGGGTGATTAGGTTATGAAGACAGAGTCCTCATGAATAGAATCAGTCCCCTTCTGTAAGAGACTCAGGAGAGTTCTGCTGTCTCTCTCACCGTGGGATGATGCAGAGAGAAGACACTGTGAACCAGAAAGTCGGCCCTCGCAAGACACTGCATCAGCCAGCGCCTTGAATTTGTGCTAACCAACCGTGAGAAATCATTTCTGGTGTTTTTATACTATCTGGTTCATGTTTGGTTATCCCATCCTGAATGGATTAAGCCAACTAACAATATAATTATAATTATATTTGGAAAATGTAATACTCTTGCTGTTTTGAATTGCAATTAAAACATGCAAAATCACATTTAGATTGATACAAGGATACATTAGAGAGGAGTTATAAGCACAAGATATTTCAAGGTGGAGCCTTGGTACCAAGTCATTAAGTCTCTGTAGCCCATTGCTTCTCATTAATAAGACCTAGTACTTCATTGGAAATTCATGTAGGTAAAGCATTAATACAAACATTAGAGAGATAGAAAGTGTACCTATACATATGGTTTGTTATTCACACAAGCATCTAGAAGTAAAAGCATCTTTCATTTATCTATTGCTACAAAAATACAGTATAAAAAATTTACCTAAAAATTCAGTGACTTAAAAACAGCAAGCACTTTTTACTGCCCACAAATCTACAAGTTAGCTGACGGTTCCCATTTGAACTGTTTTAGTCAGCTTTTTTTGTCGCTGTGACCAAAAAACTCAACAAGAACAATTTTAGAGGAGGAAAAGTTTATTGGGGACTCATGGGTTCAGAAGTCATAGTTTATAGGTGGCAGAATCTATAGCTGTGGGCCCAAGGTGATGCAGGACATTAATGCAGAAGGTTGTGGCAGAGAAAAGCTGTTCAGGACATGGCAATCACGAAGCAGAGAGCTTCTTTCACCAGGGACAAAATATGTACCCAAAGTCGGGTGCCCAGTGATGTACCTCCTCCAGTTACTTCCTACCTTAGTACAGGTGCCACCCAGTCAACCCATATCAGTGGATGAAGTCATTGATCAGGTTGCACCTTCCTAACCTAGTCATTTCTCTTCTGAATGTTCTTACATTGTCATACACATGATCTTTTGGGGATATCTCATATCTAAACCATAACAAGCAGGTTTTTCTTTTTTGTGTGTGGGTTGTTTTAGGTAGGTGGATCTGCTAGTTAGGCTGTGCTCCTTTCCTTGTTTAGGAATTGGCTAGTTATTGCATGGTTTAAGATGATCTTGACTGGGACAACTGGGTTTCCTGCAGGGATCTTTTATCCTAAAGCAGGCTAACACTTATACCTAGCAGTAGCAGTGTTCCAAAGGAGCAAGTACACACATGCAAGGTCCCTAAAGGTCTAGGTTTAGAACTGTGCAATAGCAATTCTGCCATATTGTGTTGGGCAAAATAGGTCAAGTCCAGTAGACTTAGAAGTAGAGAAATAGACTCCACATTTGATAAAAAGAATCCCAAAGCCCCATTGTAAAGGGAAATGAAACAGGAGGGGAATAATTTGCCCCATTTTAAAAATCAATGCATGACTAACATATAAAATATATACCTAAAACTCTGCAATAGTTTCACAGTATGAGTTGATGTTTAATAAAAGTAAGGCTCTAGATCATTTGAAGGGCAATATAGAAAATATTGCTTATAGACAGAAGATTCATCAAACAAATTTTGGCCAATGTCATTTAACTGCAGTAGTTAGCATCTGCATCCAAAAAGGAAGAAAAGACGAGAACTTTGTCTGACTTTACTTTGAGTGAACTTGCGGTATACTAATTCAGAGGATTGTCTAGACTTCTCTCCAATATGCTTCTGAAAATAATTATCTGTTAATAGAATATAAGTTTGTATGTCATAAGTAGATATTTTGTTTGTAAAGGTAGCTAAACTAATATTTCTGAAGTATAGCAGCAGAAATGTCATTTTTGGACTAATTAAATTATCTACTAATGGACACAGTAACACATGATTGATATTGAAAATTAAAGATTCCCAGTAATCTAAGCTTCAAACTTGTCAATATTAGTGATTTGGAATGGGTCAAGACAGCTCATCTGTTGTTATTTCACATTAAAGAAAAATTTAATATTACTCTCTTATATTTGACTGCAGATTATATATTGATAACCAAGTGAATTAGAAATGACTGATGGGAAAGTTGTAAAGTATTCTTCCATGCTTAAATTTTTATGAGAATTTTTTATTTCAGGCAACAGTGAGGCTGGGCAGCAATCTTTGAAGAGGATTCAATAAATGTGAATTGAATAAAAATTTTTTTTCTTTTGATTTTTATATATCATCAGAAGATCAAAGAAACAAGATGTTTATATAAATGTGTTGGTTCTTTCATAGGACATGGGCATTTGGGAGAGGTTCTTTTCCCTGGAGTCCTGGAAAAACAGAAAATTAAAACAAATGTTGTTTTCACAATTTTATTTAAAAAGATATTTTTTAATTCACTACTTTGATCACCTAAGAAAATGGAAGTCTCCCTGCATCTAATTCTGTCCCTACTCCTTTCATAGTTAGCAGAATGGGATTAACTTCTAATTGAGCACATTAAGACTACCCAAGTCCCCTTCCTTCAATATAAATATGTTGGTATGTTTTTACTTACATCTATTTAATTTGTCTAAATCAGTATTAGTCCTCCTCTTTGCTAAGCCCAGCCCTTTTATTTATGTTTTTAGTCATAATCCTCAATCTTATTCTCTGAGACTTTTGCTTAGTCAATTACCTAATTCTCTTTTTACATGGCTTGCTCTCCCAGTAATTACAAAACATGCTCAATTTTTCTTTATTCTTAAAAAAAAAAAAATCCTGTATTTTTTAATCATTCATTTGAATTTTTCCCCCTTTTTACTTCTTACCTTAAATTCTGGACTCTTTTATACTCATCAATTCTATTAAATTACTACCTGCCCAAACTTCAATTTTTCTCTCCGCCCTAGTGGAAACTTCATTCCTAACATGATCAGGAACCCTACAGTGTCCAAGTCCTTTGACTTGTTTTTAGGCCACCATCAACCTCCACCCGTTCAGCCAGTTTTGTCTTCCTGGAGCTCTGCCCCTCCATTGCTTCAGTGAGCTCTTGTACTAACCCACCTTGCCCCAGTTCTTCCTTCATTGGCTGCCACAAGTTGCCTTTATTCATCTCCTAAACCAATAGCTTGTCTTACTTCTGTTTTTATTCTAATACTTACCTGAAAACTGTGTTTAACACTTTAGTATGTATCTTACTTCCTTGACAAAATCAGAAGGTGTTTAAGGGCATACAAGACACTTGTTTTTAGCTTGCTCTTTCACTAAAAATAAAAGCAAGCAAAGTTTTGGAGGCTGATACTGTGGTCTTTGAGCACAATTCCTGAGCACAATCCCATTTATTGCTTGGATACTGATAGAAAGAATAGCTTAGTCCTAATATAGATCCAAAGCAAATTGCACTGACCTTGGTGGATCTTCCAGGATGTTTATGGCATCAAATTAAGTATTGTATATGTGAAAGATTAGCAGTCTAGATACAAAGTGCATTGCTTCAAATCTGATCTCCAATATTTCTTAGCTTGAGGACCTCTGTCCATTGTGTTTAACCATTTTAAGATTCATTTCCCTTGTTTTCAAAATAAGAATAATCTTAGCATGTACCGTTAAAATATCATTAATGCAAGTGTTCACATAGAGGTCTCAGTACATGCCTAGTATGTGGAAAGTTCTCAATAAATGTTAATAAACTCTTTTGTTCAAATTATATGTTTTCCTTTTGAGATATGGAGAAGTTAATTTAATTGCAGTTGATTTTTAAATGTATTACCATAAGGGCTGGGGTTGTGGCTCAGTGGTAGAGTGCTTGCCTCACATGTGAGACACTGGGTTCGCTTCTCAGCACCGCATGTAAGTAAATGAATAAAATAAAGGTCCATCAATACCAAAAAAATTTTTAAATATATTACCATATTTTTTTATTTTTTCTAATTACTTTTACAGGATAGCAGAATGCATTTCAATTCATTGTACACAAATGGAACACAACTTTTCATTTCTCTGGTTGTACACGATGTAGTCATACCATTCGTGCAATCCTACATGTACCTGGGGTGATGATGTCCCTCTCATTCTATCATCTTTCCTATCCCAGTGTCCCTCCTCTTCCCTTCCTCCCTTTTGCCCAATCCAAACTTCCTCCATTCTTCCCATGCCCCCACCTCCATTATGGATCAGGATCCACTTATCAGAATAAACATTTCGCCTTTGGTTTTTTGGGGGACTGGCTTATTTCATTTAGTGTGATATTCTCTAACTCCATCTATTTACCTGCAAATGCCATACTTTTATTCTTCTTTAAGGCTGAGTAGTATTCCATTGTGTATATATACACTACAGTTTCTTTCATCATTCATCTATTGAAGGACATCTAGGTTGGTTTTACAGTTTAGCTTTTGTGAATTAAGCTGCTATGAACATTGCAGTAGCTGCATCACTATAGTATGCTGATTTTAATTTCCTTGTGTATAGACTGAGGAGTGGGATAGCTGGGTCAAATGGTGGTTCTATTCCAAGTTTTCTAAGGAATCTCTATACTGCTATTCAGAGTGGTTGCACCAATTAGCAGTGCCACCAGAAATGTATGAGTGTACCTTTTCCCCTACATCCTCGCCAATGCTTATTGTTGTTTGTATTCTTTTTTTGAAAAATATTTTTTTAGTTGTCAATGGACCTTTATTTTATTTATTTATATGTGATGCTGAGAATCAAACCCAGAGTCTCACACATGCTAGGCAAGTGTTCTCCCACTGAACCACAACCCCAGCCCCTGTTGTTTTTATTCTTAATAACTGCCATTCTGACTGGAGCAAGATGAAATCTTAGAGTATTTTTTATTTGCATTTCTCTAATTACTAGAGATGTTGAACATTTTTTTCATGTATTTGTTGTTTGATTGCATATCTTCTTCTGAGAAATGTCTGCTTAGTTCCTTAGCCTATTTATTGATGATTGGGTTATTTGTTTTTTTGGTGTTAAGTGTTTTGAGTTCTTTATATATCCTGGAAATTAGTGCTCTGCTGATGTGCTTGTGGTAAAGATTTTCTCCAATTTGTAGGCTCTCTCTTCACATTATTGATTGTTTCTTTTGCAGAGAAGAAGCTTTTTAGTTTGAATCCATCTCATTGATTCTTGACTTTATTTCTTGAGTTTTAAGAGTTGTAGGTTTTTTTAAATAATTCCATTTTGGAAAACTTAAGAATATCAAGTAGCCATTGTCTTTTTTATCATATAGGTTATAATTTACTTTTATGTTCTTATATAAGTGTGTAGGAAGATTAAACTTTTTTATCCTAAGGAAAAAAAATAGAAACTTTCTAGTTTTTGAAAGCCTTTTACATACAACATGTCTGAATTCACTTTAAGAGATGTTACTAGACTTGTGACTTTGGTTAATTCTGTTAAATCCTGTTTGAGCTACCAGTTACTGCTAAAACAACAATGTTTGATGATGAGCAGTGTTTAATCACACAGCTACCAAAATAGTATGGCACTTGATGTTGGAAAGAAATAATCTAACAGAAATACCAGCCCATTATCTGGATTTGCCAAATGCGTGCCTTTATCCCTTCAGGTCTAAAGATAAGCTCCACATGTAGTACTGTTTTGGAAAACTTCATGCTCCATGCTTTCAACAGCAGTATAATATGTTATAATATTTCAGTATGGAGGACTGATACAGAAATTATTCCTTTAAGCAAATTTTATGTCTCTTTAAAAACCATAGCCCAAAGTAATTTGGAGGTTTGAGCTAGAAACTTTCTGTCATAGCATTGACTTTAATTTCAGGTAGTATCAGTCCCTAAATTTGATTATGTTTCATCTGTAAAATAAACTTAATGTTATGATTTTTCTTTTTTCCCCCTTTTAGTTAAATAATAGTTTGTTACATTTCTTTTAAAATAGCCCTTAATTGTCCCTGTTCAATTTTAATCCTAAAAATTTATTTTGCTTATAAGCAACTGCTATTTTTTCCTAAAGCAGAAGAGATACAATTGTTGCTTGAAAGCATTATATTTTTTTGCATATGATAGTTATTTGGTGGATATTGAAGTTCAGTTGATTAAAAAGGAAAAAAAGGAATATGCTTTGGTTTTAATAGTAAAGGAGAATAGAGATCTGAAATATTTTTGTCAAGAACAAAATGCATTTATCATTATGTTGAATATTCTTTGGAGGTAAATGTCTATAGAATTGGATGATAGTGTTATGTAGTATTTTATGAAAAAAGAGGTCATGTTTATCAAAGAAGATCCAATAAACCCAATAAAACAATAAAAACCATTTGGGTTTTTTGGGGGGGAGGTATTGGGAATTGAATCCAGAGCTACATCCCCAGCCCTTTTTATTTTTTAGTTTGAGAAAGGGTGTTGCTAAATTGCTGAGGCTGGCCTCAAACTTGCCATCCTCTTACCTTAGCCTCCCAAGTTACTGAAATTACAGGCATACACTACTGCACTTAGTTGAACACCATCTGACTGTATCCCCCAAAAACTGTGGTTAAAGCTAGGTTTCTCATTTTTACACTAGTCATTGACATCTTAATAAAAGGCTTACATTTCTTATTAGTCTAGATATTGGTACTGCTAGTGGTAACTCCAGGGTGATGCCACTATTTCTGTGCATTTTTTTGGGGGGGGGAGCTATGAAATATTAATTTTAGAAGTTTATGTGTTATTAAATTACCCAGATTCATACATGGCAAAGTTCAAAATGCCCTAAGGTATGCGATTCACTCTGTGACCACTATCTTACTTGTTGAGAAATTTTGGGTTGAAAAATTGATTGCTTTAAGGTGTCTGTAGGGACAGTACTTGAAATAGTTTTAATGAATAATTATTTTTGTCATTAAAATTAATAGAATTTGGCTGGGCACAGTGGTGCACACCTGTAATCTCAGTGGTTCAGGAGGCTGAGGCAGGAGGATCACGAGTTCAAAGCTTGCCTCAGCAACTTAACAAAGCCCTAAGCAACTCATCAAGACCCTTTCTCCCAAATACAAAAAAGGGCTGAGGATGTGACTCAGGGGTTAAGTGCCCCTGAGTTCAATCCCTCATACCAAAAAAAAAAAAAAAGAATTAATAGAATCTGTAGAGTTTTATGCATGTCCTCCATATCTGCCTGGAGTAAAATTACTTTTCAAGCTTTAGATAAATGAAACCTACCCAGAAACTCTCAAGAAAGTCTACAATACTGGCTGATGAAAGTCGTGTATGGGTGTAGGAGCCAGGGCCACAATTCATTCACATTCGATTTTAATTGATGACACTGATAGATCAGAGAAACTTTAATTAAGAAATAAAAATGTAGGCAGATTAGAATATTGGTAATTGGAAATAGAGGAGGTTTAACTAATGAAGTATGGTCTTATTAAATGTTTTGTTCACTTTATAGAAAATGCTATGTGGAACTTATTAATAGTTTTCTTTTGCTTAAACACTGATATTTGGAGGATTTAGATTCCTTATTTAGAAATCTGTGCTGTGATAGAAATAATAGCTGTGACTTTAAAACCCCAAATTGCTTTTAGTGTTCTGCAGGAACTGCTAAACCACCATGCTTTATTATAAGCTATCAGAGTTCATCTTTTAGTGACTTTTGGTTCCAACCTACATTTAACAAATGGCTCTGCATTGTAAGTTTTTCAGGGTAGCTACTCAGATCTCTCGCCTCTGCTCAACATCTCACTTAGAGTTACTTCTCTCTTGTTTCATCTCTGATATCCTCACCTAAAATAAGTGTCAAAAGTGACATGTATTATAATTTGCAGTATTACCTTTGCTGTAGTGGATTGCTCTCTCTGTAATTACAGCTTACACAAAAATCTGCTTGATAGTTCCTTGTAATCAGAGAAATAATACCTTGTATTTATGCAGTCTTTCTCTTGTGACCTCAAAGCACTTTTATAGGCACTCTTGTTAATTGTCACAGCATTCCTATGAGCAAAGCAGATGGTTGAAGAAAGAGAGGCCTAAGTGTAACCAGGTTAAATGACTTGCCTTGGGTAAAGACATAATGAATGACATCTATGGGAAGAAAGCCAGGTCTCCTGATTCTGGACCAGCTTTCTATCTTCTTCATCACTTTGCCTCCAAATTTTTTACTGGTGACATCTGTTTCCATCATTGTCATGCTGTTAATTACTTAATATCATTTTACTGCAAGATTAGCTAAAGGGAACAGATACACTCTGAGTGCTTAAAAATATGTTAAATGCAGCATGAGAGAAAAAGTGACGCTTTATGGGGAGGGGATGTAGATTAATTTTATTATATTTTGGTTGCTTGATGAACATTGCTGGTTTGGAGGAAATCTGGGGTTGATGTTTTACATAAATGGTGCTTTTTTTTGAATGATGCAAAGGCCAAGAAGTTACTGATCTCGTTTTCAAATGTGCATCAAATGAGGCAAAACATGATCAATTAGTTGATTTCTGAATCATATTCAGTGAAGTGTCCAGCAAATTAGCAGATGTCTCTTTTTGCTCAATTATCTGAATATATAGTGAGAATTTGATGTTCAATTAATATATATCTACAACCTGCTTGATAAAATGTAGATAAATTTATAACCTATTTTCCATGCCTTTTAAAAATTATTACTAAAATGTTTCATGCCCTTTGTCATATTGAAACTGGACCTCTTGTGTGAGCTTTCCACATCCCATTCCTCTGAAGGAGGACAAGGTTTAGAAGCACTGGGGTAGGCATTATTAGCGTGTTTGCTTACTTAGGTGTACTTAGTGGAAGGGCAAGAGACGTGAAGGGTGTATCCATCACTCATGATATTTGGGTTTAATATATAGAATTCATTGATTTAATAATACCAAGAACTGATTTAATTGTTATAACCACAGATTTATTGACAATGAAGTATAATTTGGTGACCAGTAGATCTTATTATTTTGACCCTCTTGCCCTCATTTAGAAAACCTCATTTTTTTACATGATACTTGATTTGTGACTTAATACTTGGGCTTCAATTAGTCACTTTTAATCCTGCAGTTCCATTATTTTTCCTTCTTGTCTATATTCACTATTTTTCTTTTCCTTGGGAGGTGTGTAGGGGGTGGGATTTAACCCAAGCCTTGCACGTAGTGGGTGAGCGCCTTACCGCTGAGCTGCATTCCCAGCCCATTACTTTCCATTCTTGTTTTCCAAACCTTTTCTTTCTACCTTTCTCTGTCTGGTTCCCATAGGATCCCTTGATCTCTGGTATTAGGGAGTTGTCTGAGAACATGTTAGGAACAAAGATCAAGGTTTATCCTTCTAAAAAGTATTTATTTTTTGTCAGATATACTGTATCTAGCTGTTGTATATTTTTTAGAAATCCACTTTAAGTGGGGCTTTTAGCTTCTTTTTAAAAACATCTCTTTTATGTAACAGCATTGATGTTAGTTTTAATAATTCCATGATCACAGATATAAAATCATAGCTGCTAGTAATGCTATTATAAGACTTTTTTATTCTTTTTATCTCACTGAAGGAGCAATTAAAACACATTTCAAGTTATTTTAATATTAGTTAAGTACACATTGTGTACCAGATTCTTGGAAGACCCTAAGTGTTAATAAACATGTACAGAATGTAGAATTTTGCTCAAAATGTTCTTTGAAGATGATTGTGGGTATTATGTTTCACTGGCCTGTTTCCCAAGGTGCTCTAGGAAAAACAGGCAACACCCTTTTTGGCTGTTCAGTCTGAAGTTCCAGAACACAGATGTGCTCCAAGCTGATGGGAGAGCCCTGTGCCCCCTGCTGCTTCTTAGAGCTTTCTAACCTCATGCTCCTCCCAGGCCATGTGCCTTGTGGTCAGGGAGTCATCAGTGGAAATAGGTGTAGACTCTTCTACCTATGATTAGCAATATTATTTGAGTAAAATGGATTCTTCAGAGTATCCTTCATCCATGGTTTTAAAAGGATACATTAGTTATGCATACATTGACAAGAGCCTGCCTTTGTAAGTCATGTATTAAGATGCCTGGTTACCATCTTCTTTTGTTCTCATGTACTATGACCTCTCTCCACAGCATTTTTGTTCTCTTAATTTTTAAAAATTACATTTACCAACAACTCAAAAGATGGCAGACACTGCCCATCTTACTTAATCCTAATAATAATTCCATCGAAAAATACTATTATTTTCCTAAATTTAAAAATGAGTTATCAGAGGTATAGTAGAAGTCTTGGAAATGTTCCAAATTATACAAGATGGTCTCAAAGCAAGAATTGAACTGAAGATTCTCTGACTTCTCAGCCCAGTGTGCTAACAATTGACATCAATTTGTTATTCTTTGCTTTGGTAGAATTTTTGTGAATACAGATATTTCTCATGTTAATCATAACTAAATAGCTACATAAAGTCTTATCAGAGAGATACATAAATTCCAATGGTGAATTTTTAAAACTTTCATAAGGGCATAAAACTGATGTAGAAACTGGTGTAAAATCACCCACAGGAATTTAGTACCCAAGAAAGATAGGCTTCAAACCAGAATATAATAGCAAATGTGTATCATACACTTCTAACGTGGTGAGCTCTGTGATAAAAAAACATTCCAAATAATATTTTGAATAGGTAATATTATCTCCATTTTATAGACAAGGAAGCGAAGACATACCATGCTAACATAACTTCTGGAAAGATCACATGAACAAGAGCTTTTTGATGGACTTGATAGTTCTTAAGTGTGTAAAGGGAACCACTGGCCTTGGATGGTGCCAGGACCAGGTAAAGAGACCAGCTATGATTTGCTTGCCTAAGTCCTCACTGAATGTGCTTGTAGTTTAGTTTTCCTCTTCCTTTTGATTACATGTGCAGGCTTGTTCTTCCCTACTCGTTTATAAGTAGTTTCAGCACTGTTGCCCTCCTCCCTCATGGTTAACAACCCTAGGTGTCTTGAGTGGTACCTGACTGGGTCACATTTTCAGACAGTCTGCAAATGCACATTCAGATTTTCTCATTCATTCATTTGCTCATTTTGCTCTTGGTCCTGGTTGCTGGTGTTGGCATTAGTCATGTGCTGGGCTACCTCGTGACTGTCTAGCTTTGTACTTGTAAAAGCTTCTCAGTGCCATTGCCCAAGATTTTATTACCAAAAGCAACACATGAATACTTTAGATCTCGATTTTTGACATATAGCATCGCCCTCCCTTCCTGAATATGCATTACTGATCAGTACGTGTCAATGAGACTGAATGACTGCTGAGCCTCAAACAGGCTTTCCTCTGAGCTAGTGGTACACATACTGCCTCTGTTAAAAGCTGCAGGGGTCAGCTCACCCAGTGTGAGCTCACCATTTTTTCTTTGTTTCCATGATAGTGAAAATACATAAAAATTTTATACATTTTCAAACCTGGGTCCCCAAATAAATATTTAGTAAATTTTAGTTTTTCTTAGTGGTTACAAAATATACACGTTTGCAGTTTAAAGAGGCTTTGCTTTGAGGAATCTGGTTTATTGAAAGGCAACATGGTTAGAAACTCCAGCATCATAGTCAAAATGGTAAAGAGTGAAGAAGTTTGGGGAATAAGGAGCATGAGAGGTACTGAGTATGCCACTGTCATCTGCCACAGGAAGGTGACAACTATGCTTACTATCTCTTGGAGGCTTGTCTATCTGATTGGCTGTCTAGATTTTTCATAAACTTTTAAATCAGAAATATGAAATGTATGGGAAAGATCATTTGTTCTTCCTCAATGTCACTATTAGACAGAACAATAATACACCCAGTAGCTTCTCATTGTACCTAATGAATTTCATAACCTTCATCCAGCATCTTGTGGGCCAGTAAGGTTCAGCCTCAGCCTCCCTGGCTCACTATATTCCAGCCCCGCTGGCTTTCTGATTGCTTTTTAAACAAGTCAAGCCCTGTCTGGTCCACACCCAAGCAGGTGCTGTTCCCTTGGCCTGAAAGTCTCCCCATAGCATTCTTTCACTTTCCTGTCTTTTCTTTCTTGCTTAATCTCCCTAATTTCTTAGTCTTGTTAATCACTCTCCTAACTTCTCACACTTTCCCTTTACAGCACTTATACAAATTTGTAATTATACACTTATGCTTGTCTTGTTCACTAGGCTAGTGCTTCTCAACCATGACTGTGTGTTAATACCATTTGCGGAATTGTAAAACATATATTTTCGGATGTTACCTAAGACAGATTGAAGAAGAGGTTAAAGCCACTTCTTCAAGTGAGTCTAATGTGCAGCCGGAGTTGAAAGTCACTAGAACACATCATAGGTAACAGGAAGGCAAAGATGATGTCTGCTGACCAGTGTGTACTGCTGTAGTGCCTTCTTTGCAAAAGCATTTACTATACATTTTTGAGTGACTAAATGAACTCAGTAATCATAAATTCTCTAGACTCTAGACAGATGATTTCTGATGCTTAGAAATTACAAAACATCCCAGCTCCAGAACTATAGTGGGTTCCCATTGTTGAATAACCTTATCTTTAAGTTAAAATTCATGATACCTTGTGATACTTATTAGGAAATCAGTATTTCTGACATGATTTTCCTGAAAAAGTTTTACTTATTTCTGAAATCATAGCTGTACTTTCCCTTCTATTTCTTACTTTTCCCCCAAGTTAATTAATATAGCAATATATCACCCTCATTCTGATGGTCACTTAAAATATGTAAGATCCAGATATTAGTAAAGCCCTGCCCAGATTAGTTATAACACCCTCCAAAGAGAATTTTTTTAAAGTTTGTTTTTAAAAAATAGCTCACATAAAAGGTATTAAATATCAGATTATTTTTCCATTAACCCAAACATAATTTTAAAATGGATGATATAGTGTTTCCAAGGGGAGGTGACATTGTCCATCAGAAAAATCGTTGAGCCAGGTGTGATGACGCATGCCTGTAATCCCAGCACTTTGGGAGGCTGAGACAGGAGAATTGCAAGTTCAAACCTGGCCTCAGCAATTGTGAGGCGCTAAGCAACTCAGTGAGACCCTGTCTATAAATAAAATACAAAATAGGGCTGGGAATGTGGCTCAGTGATTGAGTGCCCCTGAGTTCCATCTCCAGTACCAAAAAAAAAGAAAAGAAAAAGAAAAAGAGAAATCGTTGAGCTAGGTGAATAGAAGGCAGGAGGCAACATTTAAGGAATAAGTAACAGAAGGCTTTTTAGTCACGTCCATGCTTCAGTAAACCAAGAAAATAGAAAAATAATCAAGAGATTATTCTGTAAAAAGCTATATTTTATTATTAAAAAATAAAACTTTTATGGTGTGTACATTATTTCAGAAATTAAAATGATCTATTTTAGCAAGATTTCTTCATTTTTGTTTTGAAAAAGCTGCTTAAATCTGAGATGAAGTGTATTGAATTCGGATAGTACTTTATCACTTAATGGCACTTGTACATCCTTTGCATAACAGTTCTTACAATTACCTTGAAAAGCACAGAGAGGCATTCTAATCCCAGTATTATCCATATCTGAAATTTAAGTGAGCTTTATAAACAGGCCTTGTAACTTATTGTAAACAGTAAGTATTTCTTCAGGAAAACCCCACCATTTATTGGAAATTTACAATATTACAAAGCAGCTTCCTGTCAATTATCATGGTATTATTTCTCAACTGGCATGCTTTTCTCAGGCCATCGACTGGCCCCAAATGTACATAAATTACTATTATACATGTGGTTTCCTGATAATAGTGTACCTGCTATTTTGCCTCAGAAACAAAGTGAGAAATTGAAACATTAAACTTTTTTTTTTTAACAGAGATAGGAAAGACAATCATTGCTTTTTACACAGATCCTTTTAGAAAAATATTTATCAGAAAGCTTAGCAGGCTGTGTGGAGAGCTTACCAGCTCTGTGGGTATTTTTAATTCATACCATCATGTTCTCAGAAGGTAATGTGGGAAGATTAATGCTTTTGGAGAAGAGTTCAAAGTGTTTGGTGCCTTTTTCAGGTTAATCACCAGGCCAGTTGTAGGACAAAGAACTCTGGCTCCTGTCTCAGACATGTTATTTCATGTTCATCTAAAATACAGTCCCTTGTTGCCTTTCTCAGAAATGTGATAATACCCTTGTGGTAGGTTGTGATCTGAGAGTTAAAGGGGTGAATCGGAAAGTAGTGACATTTCTCTGGGGGCACACTGGGGTCTCCAGCCTGTGGTGTTGACAGTTAGACAGTTAAATGACTGCGGCAGTACGCGTTGTTTCATGTTAATTAAGGAACTTGAGATTTCTTTTACTTTTTTTATCCTTAGTCATTTTATCTAGAAGTTTCGTGTCTAGAATGGATTCCATTATTGTAATATATAAATATCATAACAAATAAAATTATGGTGAGGCAGTTCCAAGACAGGAAGATTAACTAGCAATATTGCTAAAAGGAACTATTGGGGGATTTGGACAATAGTTCATTGGCTGTAGACGTAAACAGGTGGGATCATTTCAAGGATGGATCTCTGTCACAGTGGTTTTGAGCGCTGTGTGGAAAGTCATCATTAGGCCTTAGTTACTTAGGATTGTCAGGTGACATTCCAACACTACCACCACAGATTCTAGGAGTATCCCTGCTACATTCAAGGCATGGTACTTAATGTAGGAGGGGCACAACTGTCAATAAGATCATGTCCTCTGCTTGAAGATATTACTTATTATATGTAAAGAGAAATAATATCTATAGTACAGGGGAAAGTGAAAGAAGTGTAACAAATCTGCTACAGACAACATGGTTGATTGAGTAGCAGATGTTCAGTGTTGTATGTTCTAGTCATTTAACACAGAGAGTTAAAAATCAGCATCTTAGTCGTTGATAAATTGTAGGGTTTGCTATACATTTATTTCCATATGTTTAGCTTTAGTCATAAAGAACTGTATGACATAATTTATATATTTTTAGGGAATACCATTAAAATTTATTCAGGCTTACAAATGTAAGAATTCAACATCATAACTTTCAAGGAACACAAATTATTTTTAAAACTATTACTGTGGCCAATCAGAGATTAAATGTTCTTTTTTTTTTTTTGGTACCAGGGATTGAACTCAGGGGCAGTCAACCACTGAGCCACATCCCCAGCCCTATTTTGTGTTTTATGTAGAGACAGGGTCTCACTGAGTTGCTTAGTGCCTCGCTGTTGCTGAGGCTGGCTTTGAACTCACGATTCTCCTGTCTCAGCCTCCCAAAATTCTGGGATTACAGGTGTGCGCCACCATGCCTGACTTAGATTAAATGTTCTAATACTTTATTAGGATGGTAATTAATGTCCTGAGATCATAATTAACAACATGGTGGTCAGTGGCATGAAAGGGTTAATGCACAAATAGTTGTTGAGGTTTTGTTTTGTTTTCCTCTCTTGGACTTCTTAACAGGACAAGATTTATTACTGCTGCAACTTTCCTATGGAAATCAGGTTTTCTAAATGGGTAAATTAAAGCTCATTGTAAATTGCTCAAGGTAATATTGAAGTCCTTTGTGCTATAAGGTTTCTAATGTGTGTCTTTTAACCCTGGATTCCATTTAAAGGAAAATTTCCAGAAAGATTTATTCTTCCATCTTGTACATCACATGCTGTACATGATGAACAGAGAGTGCAAAGTGTTGAATAATTTGTGTTTGTTGAAAACTGAATTTCATTGGTGCTTTTAGAGTTCCTATTATCACCATATTCTGAATGTATGTATTTTTAAAAATTATACCCTTGTGCACATTCTAAATGTCAAATATAACTGGTAGAATATCTAGTCTAAAAAGGAGTATAGAACTTGAATGTAATCATTCCTAAATGTGTATCTTTAAACTGGTTTTGTTTAATTTTGATTCAAAAAATTCTCAGCTGTTTAGATTTCTTCATTTTATAATATCCAAATATGTGGGGAAAATTTAGAATAGTTAATCAGTAATTACTACTTTGAATAATTTGGCTGTGCTGGAATTTTCAAAATGTGAGCCAATTTTCTTTGTGTTATAATAAGCCAAGTAGTTTGAAGATCTGTATTGCAAACTAGTTGCTAAAGTGAGTAAGGCTAACAGGCTTTTCCCCTGCCGTTGGTGGAAGTGAGACCTGACCGTCTCTGGAAATGTAACTTTTACTTTCCCTGTTTTCATAGTAACGCTGCATTAAGATGTCAGGTCAAATTATTTTTTTCTTTCTCTCTCTGTTTTGATATTTCATTTGAGAACCAATATTTCAAAAAAAAAACTATAGTGATTTAGTGCAAATTCCTTAGTTCCACTCAGATAAATAAACCTTTACCAGATTCTGTGAACTGATTTATTGATGGGACTCTGAGGGATCACAAGCCTTTTTGAGAACATTTGAAACATTTCTGAATTCTCAATTTTATTGACATTTTTCCCCAGAGAAAAGCAGAGTGGAAAGAAAAACTTCTTTTCTCTCCGTAGACTTGAACATCTTAACAAAGTTTTGACTTTCTTTTTTTAAATGTATGTATATGTAAATATATTTATATATATATTTATTTTTATATATAGTTTTGTATATGCAATTAAAAAATAAGAAAATTAGCAATACAAACATAGTACTGGGCACCAGTGATTGATAATAGGAATAATCTTCTGCCTGGCTGATTTCCCATGGTCCATGGTAATAAGATTCAAAACTGGCACAAGTATTGGAAATAAATAAAAATCATAAACTTCTTTATACAGTGAATTTGATATTTTTTTCAATCAAAGCTAGTACCTCTTTCTTTTAAAGAAAAGATTGACTATTTTTGGTAAATATTCCCCTTTTTGAAATTATTCCTGGCTTAAAAAAAAAATCTTTTGGAGATCTTCACAGACCTTGCTTCTTTATACTTTTTCTGGAACACAAACAACATCTCTCCTGAAAAAGAAGGTAACTGAAAAGATTTCACACATCAAGATATCAAGAGGCTCTTCTTGAGCTTTTTGATGAGCACAGGTTCGAGTGTGAGACCCACTGGCTGCTGCAAGAGAGAACTCAAGTGACCCCAATGCGACACTTTCTAGTTCCTCCTGCATGGAGCTCTCCATGGCACCTGAAGGACACCTCAGAGCTGAGCTAATGTCCTTTCCTGAGCAGGGCTCTGGTCTCACACAGCCCCTTGCCCAGAAGTTACATGTACCAGGATTCCGGATCCTGCAAAAGGCTTATCAGGACAGTAAATAGCTTGTGCCACTAGGCAAACCACAATCACCTAAGGAAGATTTCTTAAGTTCCCAGTTTGGGATTTGTTCTGTCTTATCTTATTGAACTCCACAGTAATAGAAGTGTTTGTGGGACCAATTAATGAGCCTAAAAAGTAGTTTTGGAAAAGCAGAAGGAAAATCCTCTCTTTCTCTCTCTTCTTTGAGAGAAGGCTCTCCTCTGTTGCCCATCCTGTCTCTCACTGATGAATCAAGAAAACTGAGATGACAAATATAATGCCAGAAAATTAGTATTTCAGAGGGAAAGCAAAAAAAAAAAAAAAAAAAAGAAAAAGAAAAACACATTAAAAGTGGGAGACTAAAGTATTATAGAGAAATTTAAGAAGAATGCTAGCCATAAGTTAGTAAAAGGGACCAAACATTCCAATTTATATCACCTGAAAAAAAAATCTAAGTATAATTCAAATGCTTTGTAAACCAAGATATCCAAAAATAAAGAGGAAAAGAAAAGAGAAAGAATGAAAGAGGCTACCAGCACAGATTCAAAATTAAGTACACTTTAGCAGCAACAGTGAAGCCACTTTGACTTTTTAAATGTAGCCTTGGAGAAAGGAGAAAGTAGGATGTGTTTGTACAGTGGTCCTCGGAACTGAGCCAGTTCCAGTGTCTGGGGACTCCATGGAGGTCTCTTAAAGCAGCAAGAGCTGAGCTCTGGAGTGTGAGGCACAACTCTGGGGGGCTTACAGTCAATGGCTCCTGTCCTTCAGTGCCCTCTAGGACACCTGAGAGGGCAAGAAGATGTGCCTTTCAGTAAATAGCATTCCATCCAGCTGTCAGCTGCCAGCTTCCCCTGGCTGGCTCTGCGCAGGCAAGGCAGCCTCTATGCCATCTCCATCTCTTTGGCAAAACCCTGTTTGAGGGAAATGCTCTCTTTCAGTCTCAAGGCAGAGTACCTGGCTAGTGCCTCTATCACCTAGTCAGCTATTTTATAATTTCATACTTTAGAAATGCAGCTGTTTATTCCATGTTGACATTTTACAATTAGTTACTTTAAACTGAAAAACAATCATGAGCTTTTTAAATTTAGAAAAGCTTTCTAGTGAGAAGGTCTGCTCTTTCAGCTGCTGGTGGAGTGATTTTGTCAATTGTACCTGACCTCACTCGTTTGAGACCTCCTATTTGTCTTCCCTTCTCCTTTCTCCACCATCTCGCTCTCTCTCTCTTTTCCTCTCTCCCCAACTCCCTCACACAGCCTATGCGGACTCATATGTCAGAAAAAATTGTACAAACTGCATTCGAATTTTAAGTTCCCAAACTGGGTGCCTGAAATTTTGACAGGGATACATCCAGGGGGGTGAAGAGGGAGACATACACATAGCAAACCATTTTTACACAGTATGTCCTTTTACATCTAATCTTGATCTCAAAATATCTCAAGGTGGACTTTAAAGAGTTGTTATTAGGACCACAGGACTAACAGACACTAAGCACCCATTTTATGTCATAAAACATGCACTAATATTAGGAAACACGTGGGTAAGATATTTGTGGTTCGCACTTTTGTCTCTAACCTTTCAGTCCAGGCATAGTTCTTCTATTTTGCTTCCTCTCAAGTTCAAGGGACCTACATTCCAAACATAACCAACCAGCTTGTTGGCATTTCACAAATTATGAATTTGCAGTTTCCTACTCCTCTGTCTTTGTGGGTATGTTGTTTTTTTCTTGGGGGGGGGGCTTCCCAATCTTGCTGTCCTATGAAATCATGCTAATTAAGTCTTAGCTTCAATGTCATCTTCCACTCTATGCCTCGATGACTTAGCATCCCTGTGAACATAGAACAACTCTTCCCGCTCACCCTCCTGCCTTGGTAAGTTGCTCATTTAGCTGTTTTGTCCCATGTCACTGTTTATATTGACTTGCATTTTCATCTGCACTCGCATTTCTACACTGATGGGAAGATGGGGAGCTGCACCCTCAGTTCTTAACCCAGTGCTCCTCATGTGGTGTGCATTGAGGAATAGTCCTTGGCTGCAGGAATTGAAACATTTCACCTAAGTTCTTCACAAGGTTCCTAAGATCATTTCATCTTTTTTCACTCCTTGAGGCACAGTCAAGGCTGGAATGTGCCCTGTGGATCTGTGTCGACTTTGGAGTTTTGATCTATTTCAATTCAGCTTTTCCTCTTTGAATCCAGGAAATCTTCCATTTTTCTCCATTTTTCCTTAATAATCAACTCTACCCTAGAGATTCTATAATTTACCATCCGATTAACTGTATATAATTTTAAGGAACATCAGAGAGACTTATGTTCCTTCTGGGTTTGAGACTTTTTTAAAGCTATAGTTTTGCCTGTTGTCAGATCAAGAAAGGTATTAGTCGGTGCTCTCCAGAGAAAGGGAACCAGCAGTGTTTTTATGTGTATATGTGTGGTGTGTCTATACACATGTGTACATGGATGGATTGACAGATAAACAGGTATACAGACAGGTTTAAAGGAATTGGTTCATGTAATTAAGAAGACTGAGAAGCCCCAAAATCTGCAGCCCCAGTAATCTAGACCCAGGAGAGTCCATTTGTGGTTCCAACTCAAGTCTGAATGCTTGAGAACCAGGACAGCTGACAGTGTAGATTCCAATCCCAAAGCCAGCAAAAGCCCCGAGAAGAGCTCATGTTTCAATCCAAGTCTGAAGACTGGAAAAGACCAATGTTCCAGTTTATGCAAGAGAGACAGAATTATTTTTAAATCTGACTTTTTATTCTATTCAGGTCCTCAATAGCTGATAAGAGGCTCACTCACAGTGGAGAGGGCAGCTTGCTTTACTTAATCTGTCTATTCACATGTTAATCTTATCTACAAACAATTCCCAACATACTCAGAAATAAGGCTTAACCAAATGTCTGAGCACTCAGTGGCCTAGTCAAGTTGACACATCAAATTAGGCTTTGCAGAGGCAGTGGCAATGATACCAGAGTTGACTTATGGAAAGAATTCTGTCTATAAAGAACATCATTTATTTTGCATTTGCAAAATAATTAAATTACAATCACCTTGAGAAGTTTGAAATCTAGTCTCATTTTGGACACAGTATTTTATTCATGGAAAAGTAGAGATTAGAAAGAACCCTTTACATTCTAGATAGACATGGGGCAGGAGTCAAAATTTTAGTAGCTATGCAAATTAGTAAATAAGTGAAGTATATTGGGTATATGTCAAAGCAGAGTAGTGGGAAGTCTGATAGCCAAAAAGACTCAAGACCCCCTTTGTATGTCTTAAAGATATGTGAATTTTTATTATTTTTATAGAGCTGCAACCCTAAGCTCTTCTCCTTGTTTAGTTATTAAGTAGCAACATGAATTTGGAAATTCATTTCCCAGGCCTCAGTTATTTTATTAGAATTGATGGCTAATCTGTAATCTCAAGATTTTTTTCCCATGCATTTTATCTGCAAGTTAAGTTTAAGAGGTTTTTAAATAATACCTATGATGATTTAAACAGTTCTAACAGGAACTCTAAAGGGAAATGACAAGTGGATTCTTTGAAACAACGTAATTTGCTTTCTAGTGATGGCATAATGAATAGGTTTATTGTTTCATGAAATATCGAGAACAGAAATGTCATAATCATATTTTTGTATCAAAAACTACTTTTTTCACTAATGTGTTTATGATGTAATGTGACCAGATTTCTTCATAATTGAGTAACAGGTCTCTGCAGGTATTGTCACGTCTTTATCTGACTATATGTGTGCCTTCTTTCAAAAGATTGAAAAATGCATCCTGTTGTGAAGCAGGGTAACTTCCAATGCATATGTGTTGGTGTGTGTTGATTTTTCTTGTTCGAAAGCTTTTCATATAGTCCTGAAACCTTCAAACTATAATTTAAGGTGAGACATCCTCTGAGGATTTATGGAGTCATTTTCCCTTTGGCGAAAGCCCTCGATGGTCACAGACCACTAGATTTAAAAAGACATCCAAGTCTGTCCAAAGACCAACATAAATTTTCAGGGGCAGGGAAAATGGTGCCTGCTTATTAAATTAGTAAGAATATAGTATTTGGCAGCTACAAATAAATGATGATTTTTTTCCCCTGAATCTCAAAGCAAGACTTTTAGGAATGTGTGATATTTGACTTGAATTTGTCAGGTTTAGCTGTATTAGTTGAGTATAATTTGCATGTTTCATCCTGTGTTTGCTTTAAACTGCCTTTTGGATTTGACTAGATAAATGAGTTCACCTTTGCCCAAAAGTTCCCAGTTATGAACATATATAAGAACAATTTTTTTCCCAACACACACAAGGTAACCAAGAGCATTAAAAGTAAAAAAGGAATCTGTGGTCTCATAGATTTTGTCTTCAGTACTCTGATATTTATGTCATGAGATTTTCCAAGTGCCATATTAGGAACGCACTATTGGTTGCTTATGTCTACTTTCTGTTTGTCCTCCGGATTCATAGTCATTATTAATTTTGTTCCAATAAAAATAGAAGTTTTTCTTTTGGTGATTCATTACATGAAACCATTTTCATTGACTTCAAGGATTTGGGAAGAAAATATTTATCCTTAATAGATCTTGGTACTTTTCCATGTCTCACAGGAACCTTTCCAAGTCTTTTTTTTTTTCTAAATGTAAAAACAAAATAAATTATAGGATGAAGACTTTCTAAACTGAGATTGATTAACTGTACAAGCTTTACAGAGTAATTTCTAAGACAGTGCCATGCATCTCATCCAGTTATGAAGCCCGCATTAAAAAATACTGCAGAATAGCAAGCATCGGCACTCCCACTAACTTCAAAGATGCACTTTTAAAATAAAATTGTTGAGTATTGGTTGTATTTGGAGCTTTGTTTCATTAGCAGACTATGCTGTGTTTCTATGGAAATGGAAATTTCTTCTCCTAATCTCAATATCCCCTGGGTAAAAACTCTAGGTACAAAATGTCAGATGGATATTATGCTCTAATTAATGTCTTTTCCCCCATTCTTGTACAGTTAAATCAGCATCTGTGTTTTTCTTTTAATTTCTCATGTAATGCTTATTATTTATTACCTGACATGGCAACATAGCTACAAACAGTATTACATATCTTTGTATTCCATAAGTTATGCTGCAGCAGAAAATGTCTGCATTTTTCAGGTATTAGTCTGAATTTTATAAATCAAGTCTGTCTTACCAGTCAAATATTTTATCAAATACTGTTCTTGGATTGGTAGTTACTTGGTCTCTTAGAGTGAACTTTGTGTATTTTTAATTAGAGCATAGTAAATTAATTCATTAAATGCACACTTATTAAGTCCTCTCTAGATACCAGATATTGTCCAGGATACAAATTTGAGTCTTAAAGGATGAGCAGGACTTTGGATCAACATCAATGGTGCTAATTAGAATGATAACTGACATTAAAGAGCATTTCCTTTGTGTCCAGGCACTCTGCTGCCTCATACCTCATGTCACACGCTTCCTGAGGTAGGCACATGATAATAAGGGTGTGTTGAAATCAGAACAGTGGCTTCTAATGCTGGCTTTATCACTTTGCTGACCATATAAGCCATTTCATTTCTCAGTACTCCTGCCCCCATTTCAGGGATATTGATGGTAACTACTTCCTAGGGCTGTCAGGGAAAATAGGTAAGATAATATAATCTGATATGGTGTACATTGAATATAGCAAACAACTCAATAAAGATTGCTGCTGTCTGTCTTCTTGTATGGATGAAAAAAATAAAGCTCCAAAAAGCGAAGGAACTTACCTATAATTAGAAAGTGAATCAATCCAAAAAACGGTTTTTGCACTGAGAGAGTCTAACTCTGGAGTCTGGGTTACTGTGCATTCTAAGGAAGAGTACTGATAAATACAGAGGCTTGAGGGATAGGCAGCAGCATAGATGTACAGGTCATGATGCTGAATTTGGTTTCAGGCTGCTTGTGGAAGGCATTGTGAGACACAGGAAAGAAATCACGATGTTATCCTGGAGGCAACCTGAGATTAGTAGAAAATAACCTATATTCTGCAGTTCTTTTGCATTAAAATGAAATGAAACATCACTGGATTTCCCTTCAATTCAAACTATCTTCTAAGCCAGTGCTATATTTTCAGTGAATAACTATGAGCTACAAGTCCAAATGGAAGAATCCCCCAACATAAAGGACTTTCCACAAGAGGTCTCACCAAGTATATACTGAAAATTTTTCTTTTTAATTTAACCAAAATCCAGGTACAAGCATTACAGTTCCATATACTCTGTGTTCTCACTGCTCTGGGTTTGTTTGACTCAAGGATTCTGACTACCAAGGATTCAGCTACCAAAAAGTGCACCTGGACAATAAGCAGATGTATAAAACCTGCCAAGGGAACTAGATATTTTACTCACTAGCCAACATATATTTTCCCTATTGAGAGATTGATGTGGGAAGTCAAATTACAATAAAAGGTTGTTTGGAGAAAACAAAATCATAAGGGTAAAGCCACATGATTTTTGTGGGGCCACCTTCCTGGGCAGGTGCTTTGCTTAGGGTTGCATACTCTCACAAACCAAGGGTCCCACACTTGGTTTGATCCTTTGCTGTCACCCTGTTGAAATTCTTTAAAGTATTGATGATGGGCTTCATATTCTCATGATATGCTGGGCTCCAGAAGTTTATATTCTCAGGCCTAGATTCGTGAACTAACAATCCCATGCTGTGGTTTTCATGTGTCTGTTGCCCTTTTCCCATAAAGGGCACTGCCAGTGAACATGTCCAACGCTGTTCTCCTGTGCTTTGTGACTTTTTCTTAACTCAGTGACACACTGCCACATTAGCCTCTTCATACAGTCAGTTTACTGTTGTTCTAGGTGTGTATTTTTCAGTTCATTTTGAGTATTTAGAATCTGACCAGTGTCTATTTACTTGAGAGATTTAACTGTGAGAGAATTCATGTTTAATGATTCTTTGAGAAGTGCCCTGTATGTTACCTATATATTGTAGATGAAATAAATATTGTTTGAAATTTACATAAAGGTAGGAATTATTGGCTGAGCAGTTTGGATGATGAAATAGAAGTAAAAGCATTTTGGTAATATAGAGAAGGATAGCTAGAAACTCAGGAGCCAGCGATAGAACAGCTTACTCCAATAAACAATCAAAAGACTAGAGTGAGGGGTAAGGACACACACACACACACACACACTTTTCATCCATCATTATCAATGGTCAGATCTTTCTAGAGTTTTTAACCGTTAGCAATTTGTGGGACATGAAGACAGCAGTTTATAGGAAAACCACAGAGATGATTGATAACTAAATAGTAGAAGATAACAGAGGGTAAGCTGAAAGATAATAAAATACTTTTTTCCCTGGGGGGACAGAAAATAACTAACATAATCCTAGAGTCTTCAGGCACCCAAAAGATATCAAAAATGAAATTTGTGAATGTGTTTTCTACATTTCAATATTGGATTGATCATGTGGGAGTTCAACATAAAGAATTTACAGAAAATAATGACAAACACTTGGATTATGCGATTATTGAAATATTAAGATATTTCAATTTGTGCACTTATTTTTTGTAATAGCTCTTATCTATCTATATTTATTTAGAATATGAATGTATGATTTAAAAACTACAGGCCTATCAATCAAAGATTTTCCACCTGTTCCCTCTTAAGGGACTACCAAAGTAATAAATTAAATGAAACCAGCATTGTTTAACTACTTGTCCTTCATAAAGTATTACTTTTTTCATGTGAGTGCCCATTTACAAAGGACCTTTGAAGATTTAATAGGGGTTTTAAGTGAAGGGAATACCATTTAATGAAAAATTTTACATCATAAAATTGAAAGGTAAACTGACAAAAAAGTAAATTTTCAAATTTAAAAAGCTTAATATACTCACAAAATTCTTATACATGTTAATACGAAACAAGGCATGAAAAAAAGGAGGGCAAAGGATATAAACAATGCATTACAGAAGTAAAAATGGTTCATAAAGTTATTTTAATGTCCCCAGTAATCAAATAATTGAATTTTAAGTAAGATATAATTTTATCTGCAAAATTAGCAATGATTGAAAAATGATAGCACTTAATGTAGGGACTATGCAAAGATAACCCATACTTTCATGTGTCTAGAATAGGAAAATGGCTAAATTATATATGATATGCTTGAATATATTATGAAATATTCAAATATGAATTTTCTACACTTTTTCTAGATTAAAATCAGGGAAAATTGCTCTGAGGAAAATCCTAACTGAAAATATCAGAAAGCAAAATCATATGTTTTGCAGCATTAGTTAAGTAACATTAACATGTACATGTACATACCTAGAAGAGATGACTAGAGAAATCACTGAAATTTGATCCTATTGTAGTTATGATCATTTTTTCCCCCTCTCTAACATACAGCATACACACTATTTGCTGCAGAGAAGTTAGGGAACTTGTGATTCCCACATCTTCCTGACCCTACACTTTTGCTTGGAAAACAATTCCAAAGTAGCAAAGTAGAAAAATGGCCCTTGGGTTTGAGAGTATTAGTGCAAGGACTGATTTTAGAAAACTAGTATTGCCAATGTTCACAGCAACCTGGATTTTTGGGTCCTGTCCTAATTTCAAAACTTGTGTCCCATTATCTGCTGTAAGTATGCTCAATGTGTTTCGATTTTTTGAATGAGAAGTAAAACACAGTTTTATGCCTACAGAATATATTCTAGTGCTTTAGGAAGACCTTTGCACTAAACTTACAAATGTACAACTACCTTGCAAAGACCATCATTCTGCAATTAGAGACAAAACCTAAAATACAACTATGCTAGAAGTGGGAAAGTACCACCCGTGACCGCGAGGAAGGAGCAAGGACTTCAGCCTTCTTGTTCTTCATCCCCAATTAACGAGGCCTCATTCGATGTGAATTTCATACACCCACAATCATAATTACAAATCTTGACATTTAGATGCTCCCAAAGTCAACACCCATCTCAGCGGGGTTAGCCACATTATCACCAGTGAAGGGGATGGAGAGCAATTAGAAGCTAAAGGAAAAGGTTAGCTCTACCACTCAGATGAGGGAACTCAGCAGCTAAGCCCACCTGCAATTGCAGTGTTAATTTTTTTAAATATCGGCTTTGAAGACTCATCATCCATGACAAGGAAGGTCTAAGTCTAAATGGAATATTTAAGAGAAGTGCTTCCTCATCCCTCAATCAGGCTGCATGCTGACCTTTTCAGAGTCTCCACCAGTTGCTCAGCTGTCATGAAATGCTAGAGAAGGTAGAACATCATTGGACCTGTCATGAGGTCAATCAGCCAGTGCTCAGGCCAATTTGTTAAATGTATCTGTGCTAAAGAATCTGTTTTCTAACTAATCTGATGAAATGTAGTACCAATTAATCACCAGCAAGATTTCAGGGAGTTGTGACCTTCCCATAGTTTGAGACTAGTCACTGTTTTACCTGGCCTTGAAGGATCTCTAGCTTGAAACATGGGGCCAAATCAGGCACATAGGAAACTGCCTGCCAAAACTTGTGTTTTAGGCTACCAAGATAACAGTCCAGGGTCCATGGCACCTGCCTCAGGCCTATTTTTGACTATTCTGTATGGTGTGTAAACCCTGAAGACATTCATACAACTCAGGTGCATGCAGAAAATATCTCTCTGAAATTTTTAATAATATAATGAGATCTCATTGTTTTTTCTATCAAGCTATCAATTCTTTATCTTTAGAAGGTGATGGATTTGTCATCATTCTCTGCAGAGGTTTATTATCTGAGAGCTGTTGGGTTGTCTTAAAAGCAGAGAGGTTTCTTTTTTCCTTTTAGAAAATAGACTGCTCTATTTGTAGCCAAGTCTCATAAATTAAAATACTTGTCAAAATAAATGAATAGTATGTTTGTTATATTCATGACTTAAAATCACATTTGATTGCTTACTCATTAATCCACAAAATTAAGCAATACACCCTGGATTGCAGTCATTAGTGCAAATAAGCAGGGTTCTTCTAACAGATGTCATGGAGAACACTGTACAGTTGTGTTTGTTTCAAAACTAGGTATGTGAGTGTACAAATTAGTTTTACAATTTCTGAAGGTTTCCTCTAGAAGAAAATCAAATACATAGATGTGGTCTACCAGGAAACAGAATTGGGATCATAATAGACTAAGTAGATTTTAGATGGAGAAATTACAAAATACAATTTCTCATCAAAACTCAAGGATGGACAGGCTATTTTGCTGTGTATACATGGTTACACCAGGAGCATACCTAGTTATGGGGTGACCTTTTCCTAATTGAATGGAAAGCCCAGACACAGGTTGTCTACATAAAGTGTAGACCTCCTTATAACACAAGCTTGACTCTCCTTTTGGGTATAGCAGAGAACTTTGGTTGTTTATTTACCTGAGAGATTTTTTTTTTCCATGTCCCAAGTGTGATGCCAGAAGACCAGAATATAAAGTCATTTGTTCTTTAGTTCTCTAATCTATAAATTGAGGATAAAAATACTTTACTCATAGTATTTCTGATAAGTGTAAAATAATGTATGTGAGCACAAAGAATAGTGTCTAGCCCATAATAAGGGCTATATATGTATTGAATATATTTTTAATGATATGACCCTAGTTGACAGTTTACATAGAGATAGAGGCAGATGAATCAAAGAGCCTCGTACTATGTAACAGGTGGTGATAGAGGCCTGGATATGGTATAGTAGGAGTGGCAGGGAACTTGGTGAAGGGGTTGGGATTGGAGCCTTGAACCTTGAGGGAGTATGATGAAGAACTTGAAGCTGAACCAAGACCATGGCCAAACCTATATATAGAAAGACTACTTGGTAATAGCAATGTAGTTGAATATAAGGTGACGATTAGAAAGCAGAGCCCTTTCTGTGCTCTTGGGGATGAAAGGACCTGGCCAAATGCAACCCCACATTTGATTGCAGAGAGACATCAGCCCTAAGTACCAGTGAGTTACTGCCTGCCAAGATTCATTGACTGAACCCTGGACAGCTGTGGCTGCACTGTCCCTTGGCTAAGACATTACTAACAAGTATGTTTCTGAGACAATTTCAGCTTTGGTTTTGGTTAAAGAATAGTTATTGTAGGGAAGTATGGAAATTAAAACCGAGCCAATTAAACAATATTAAATATGGGTATTGCAATGTTGTAAATGTGAGTAGTGCTTTGTAATTCATAAAATATTTTCCTACATACCATTTCATGTTTTCTAATGTTAGGATATACTTGTTTCAGATATAACATTCTTTTAAAAATGTCGGTAAGATGTGTGTGATTAAGTTGAGAACAATTTGAAGAAAAGTCATTTGTGTGTGTATGTGTCCATGCATTTTAAACAACTAAATTTGTGTTGTGTATTAGTTTCCAATAATGTACACTTTCCTGAGACCTTCCAAGCCCTTGAGATTGGATAAAATTGAGGAGCTATCTAGCAATATGCTAAGTAAATGGCAAGTGAAGCTACCCAGTGGATTGGGATCATCTTTGAGAATTTTCTAGCCTACTTAATCCAAGTATTTTATCTTCAATTTACTTGTGTGTCTGTTATTTTTAAATATATATAATTCAGGGGCAGTGGGAATATTATTATTTACAAGGCAGGTATATTGAATTTTAAAATTTCTGACATTTCTGTTATCCCAGTGATGCTTGAAACTTGTCCTGACTCCCATAAATGTATGCTTTTCCCATCATGGTCCCCTCTTCCAGCCACCCCAAGGATTAGGGCTTTCTGGGCTGCCACCTGACCTCACTAGTATTGTACGTGGTCAAGAGCACAGAGGAAAGGGCTGCTTAGGCTTCTCCTGCATATAGTAGGTGTGAGTTGTGAGTGTGGCTTAATAAATGGTGAGCAGTTGTCAACAAAGAAATTAAAGAATGCAGCAAAAACAAATTCAAGATTTTCTCAAACTCATTGAGTGGTTTTACATATAATTTTAAATTTTTAATTCAAGTCAGGGGGAAAATATGATTCAGTATAACATGTGTTTAATGTGTACCTGATGTCCTAGCAACTGACTACATACTTAAAGAGGTAAATGTATCTGGTACTGAAATATGGGTAGTTTTTTAATAGGCATAGTTTTTGTTGTTATGGGACAATTTAAGCAGATGCCTCTTTAAAATGTGATAAGTAAGCCAGGTGCATTGGCACAAGCCTGTAATCCCAGCACTTAGGGAGGCTGAGACAGGAGAATCATGAGTTCAAAGCCAGCCTCAGCAATGGTGAGGCACTAAGCAACTCAATGAGACCCTGTCTCTACATAAAACACAAAATAGGGCTGGGGATGTGGCTCAGTGGTCGAGTACCCCTGAGTTCAAGCCCTGGTACCAAAAAAATAAATAAATAAAAAATAAAAAATAAAAATAAATTAAATATGATAAGTATAAGCCGGGCGCAGTGGCACATGCCTGTAATCCCAGCCCTTTGGGAGGCTGAGACATGAGAATCGCGAGTTCAAAGCCAGCCTCAGCAATGGTGAGGCACTAAGCAACTCAGTGAGACCCTGTCTCTACATAAAACACAAAAAAATAGGGCTGGGGATGTGGCTCAGTGATTGAGTACCCCTGAGTTCAATCCCCAGTACCAAAAGAAAAAATAAAAAAAGTGATAAGGATAAATAGCATTCTTATTACAGTTGAATAAATCATGTTACTTTCTTTAGAACAAAGCTTTAAAGCTGTAAAGTTTATAAAGACATCATGATTTTTCAGTTTGAGGAATAAAGCAAAATAGATTTATCTCATTTGCTGAATATCCATTGAAGTATCTAAGAATCAGAGCTGCTGTGTACCTGCTCCATGGATGCTAGATCTGATGCTGGCATCTGATGAAGATGCTAATGGGGGCCTGCTAATTTTAAGAACCCAGATTAAATGCTTTCAGCTTGCTGTCAAAATCCTATGAAGGAAAATAACCTACTTTGAAACCTTTGTTTAAAGTAGCATAAAATTAGTTCTTATAGCCAATTGTTATTTAGTTACAAGCAGATGCATACATTTAAATGAAATTCTGCAGTGCTTCAATCCCTCTCAAAGGTGATAATGTGTTTTCCTCTACTTGTGAAATTGTTGTAATTTCACAGTCTTATTTAGACTTAATTGTGTTTATTAAGATTTGAGACAAATGATTCCAATTTTACTTTGTGGGATTTTTTTTCCTTTGTCTTTTAATTTTACTTGATAGTGGTAACATGGAATATGTAGAAACAGCAAAAAATAGCAATATCTGGTTAAGTTCAACAGTTTAACCCAAAGAACTCAGTACAGCAAAAAAGCCTTTCTTTGTATTAGTTCATTAGTTCACTTGACATGTAATTAAAATAGAGCCACATATTTCTCAGTGTAATTACTAACAAAATGCTTTTATAAATGTAGTTTATTATGTTCTATGAGCATTTGGATGGCTCTTTTTTATTCTCTACATAGGCTAAGGATAATAGCATCAGATTATAAAATCTAAGGCTATAAAAGTGACAGAATGCTACAAGTTGACAACAGAATAAACCACACCATGAATATTGAGGAACTTGGTAATAAATGCATGTGGTGGCATTTATTGTTAAAATATTTACTTGCTAGCATAGTAGCTACAGGCCTTGGTACTATGCTTCGAGTTACATTCAGCACAGGAGAGACCGTGGAAGAATAGGACCGCATGGCCAAGGGTTGTGTGTTCTCATGGGATGAAAAGTGAGACCAAAAAAAGAATCAAAATTACCTATTTGATGTGTTTGATCTTGGTGCTTTCTGTGTTCCTCTGTCAATGCTGTGATGAAGAGATTAAAGAGAAACAACAAAGTGAAAGCAGAATAGGGATAAACAAGTCAAGTGGGACTACTCTGGAAGCCAGGGAATGATCACCTGGGTAGGAAAATAAATTAAATTTGGCCTTCCATTGTGTACCTGTGGACAGGCTCTGTGCTAAGCATTTGGGCATGTTAGGGATTTCATCAAGGAAATTAGCATTCTACTCCCACCCCTTTTCAGCCCCCACAGAACACAAGCATGTACACACACACACCTCACTAGTTCATGTGTGACTGGCTAGGTGTTGATAATATTAGCCTTACCATTCAAGTATAAACCCAGGCCTGAGTCCTTGAGCAGATACTGGCGGTGTGAAATTGCACATATTACTCTTTTCGATCATATCTGTAACTCAGTCATGAATGTTTTAAGTTATGCAAAATTATTTTACTTCTTTTTGATCTTTGAATTGTTGGCTTTTCCAGGCTGGAGATGTAGCTCAGTGGTAGAGCACTTGCTGAGCATGTGTGAGGTCCTGGCTTCGATCCTCAGCCCCACAGGAAGTAAGAAAATGTGGGTATCTGGTGGAAAACCAGGCAGGGAGAACAGAAAATATAGAGATACCGTAGTAGGAATGAAGATGATAGTATAGATGAATGGAGTCCTGAGAACGTAGCAGAGAATAATCAGAGGACACGGTTAAAATAGTAACGGAGAGCCAAAAACCTTATAGGCCAGTGCAAAGACTTGTTCTTCTCTCCAGGTGAGGTAGGTGTGGTCAGAGGAGACATGATATGACTTATGTTTTAGTAAGATCATTCTGGGTTTTCCCTTCACTGAGGGAAAGAAGCCTGGGTAGAAATGAGACCAGTCCAGAGTGTTGTAGTAACACATGGAAATCACGGTAACTGGGTCCAAAGTGGTGACCGTGGAGGTGGTGAGAAATGGTCAAAATGTGATTATTTTTTGAGATATCAAATGTGTCATGGGGTGACAGAGACAGAGACAGAAGAATGGAAAAAGATAAAGGATTACTG